>ML211020.1:0-106751 GCA_004369055.1 Polyporus arcularius HHB13444 | reverse complement strand
ATCCAACGCCTGCGTTCGGCTTCGTCTTCGCCCTCTGCACGTTCCACGTTCCACGGCCGTTCCTCAATGCCGCCGATGCGTTTCTCTCTGAGATCCTCTATGATGAAGCCCGCCTCCGGGACGAGCTTCAAGAACGAGGCGACCACATATCGGCCCGTATGAAGGCCTGCTACAAGATAGATACGCGCATTCGGAGCTCGCTTCAGAGTAAACTGCAGTGTCTGAACGAATATATGATGGGTGTCCGAGTTCCAGAGCGTGTCCGCGGCTAGGACAATGTCGAACCCAGGTATGGAGTCGAGATGCGCATTCTGCGACAGCATGAGAGGAGAAGGGTCGGAGCCCCAGCCGTACGGGACGACATGGCAGCGATCCGCGACATCGTTCCGCTTCACGTTCTCTGCGAGGGTGTGGATGAGACTCTGGTCGGGGTAGTCGCTGCAAGTAACGAGCGCGTCCTGGTACATCTTCGAGATGAGGATGCTCGGTAGGCCCGCGCCCGCACCGAGCTCCAAGATCCTCAGCGGCCGTCCCTCTTGCTTCGCGATGGCTATGTGCTCGTCCAGGTGGGAATCGTGGATGTGATCTGCGACGTACAGCGCAGATGACCATATCGACGATGCGTGCAAGGCCCAATTCGCTGCCTGTGTGTCGGGGGTGACCAGGTGGATGGGTGAGATCCCGTCGTATTCATAGGTGAATGATGAGCCGGCTGAGGAGTGTGCGACGGGGACATGGTCGTAGAGAATCTCGAGGGACTCTGCCAACAGATCTTCCGGATCAGACATCCCCAGGCAAAGCAGAAGACCGAATCAGTGACAAAGGGATGGAGGTGAAGTTCAAGTTATGGATGCTGCAGCTGAAGCCTGCTGGAGTCCAAAGCTGAATTTACCGCTGCAATGCGTTTGTATAACATTCTGCTTATAGGTCTCCTTTGGGTATTTGTAATGAGAATAAGCGCGGATAACCCACGACAAGTTTTGCGCCGACTCGAACCCCAGAAAGCCCCGCATCTCGGCCCCCTCGCAAGCTTCATGTCTGACGCGACTTCGTCTCCGCACAGGTGCGTATCTTGGCCCATCGACGCGCTCGACCTTCAGCAGCTTATGTGCGACGTACAGAGCTCCTAACAAGGTCACTTACGCTGGCCGTGCCAAGGTTCGTAATCAACCACAGTTCTAGTGTCGTTGCGCGCACACTGATCGTGTCGCGTGTGCACAGAGGAGCAGGTCGACCGTTGACAAGTCATACAAGAACGCCGGGTACGTTATCTCGCGCAGACCACACATACGAAGTCTCTGACGCGCGACACCGCTCAGAGGAGATTCCGACGGATCGTCTGGCGAAGAGGAGGGTTCGACGACGCAGTCAGTGACCAGGCAGGTGAGTGCTCATCCCCTTCGGTGTCTTGGGGTGAGGCGGACGGTGTGAGCGAGGGATATGTCGATGCCAAAGTCGACGACCCCGCGCATGGTCGGAGTCGCAGCGGGCCGATTCATGATGGTGTCCAGCGCGAATTCGTCCCACGCCCGCTTTGGTCTCTCCCCTCATCTCCGAGACACGTCTGTGGCCAGAACGCGTTCCTGACCGCCTACTCAGACTTCCCAGATGACCGGCAGGACCCCCAAGAAAGTTGACGTCCAGTGAGTCCCCTGAGCACTGTTGCATGCCTCCGTCCCAACCCGTTGGTCAGCCTCCCGGGACCGTCTCCGAAACAGACTCCGGCCAAGTCAGCGTCCGTGAAGAAGCCCGTGAGTACGAGAGCGAAAGGAGGGGTTCATTCCCGCCAAGGCTCGGTCGCGTCACTCGCCCGCGAGGACACGCTCGTCGACGAGTCCCCTAGCAAGTCTACGTCGAGCGTTAAACCTCGGTCCACTCTTGGGTACGTCTTTTCCCTGCGGTGGCGGTGGCGGAGGCCAACGAATGTCATGTAGCCGCGCCGACACGGAAGATCGTGAAGATGGCTCTGTCGCGGGGGAACCCAAGGGCAGGTACAGCGCGCGTAAGACCGAGGCTGAGCGCCGCCAGTTCATGGAAGACGATCCCAACTCGGGCGAGGTGGAGGCGCATCGCGTGTTCTGCAAGGCCTGCAACGATTGGGTCGACCTCAATCCTTCGCGGCGATATATCATGAAGAACTGGTTGGAGCACCGTAGGCAATGCAAGGCCAGCAGTGAACGTTCTGAGAGGTGCGCCATGCAGTCATTGGATCATGGGCCCCCACTGAGGAGGGTGCAGCCCGAGCAAGAAAGAGGCTGCGGAGCAGGCGGAAGAAGACGATGCGTCGGCCGCAGATGGGTCTGTCGCCGAGTCCGCCACCGTCAAACGTATGAGGAAAGAGGAGGACCGGAAAGCCTTTATCGAGAGCGACCCTCTCTCTGGCGAGGTCAAGCCCGACGCCGTGTTCTGCAAAGGTTGCCAGACGTGGGTGAAGTTGTCGACTCACACGCGGTACTCTTCGCACCCGTGGAAGGCTCATGTGCAGAAGTGCTCCGGTGCAATTCAGTGAGCTACTTTCCAGTCTCTGCAGCTTACCCAACAAGGTGCTGACTCAAAACAGCAGGCCTGGCTCCAAGGTTGCCGCCGCGCAAAGGAAGCTCACGCTGGTGAACGATCCGCAAGCGCACAGCTTCAGCAACGAAAGCGTCGAGTGCAACGTATGCAAGCAGACCGTCGACCTTGGCCGGCAGCTCGATTATGATCTCACGAGGTGGGAGGAGCACAAGCTCATCTGCAGGTGAGCGACATAACGGTATCTCTGATGGTCATACACTGACCCGCACCTCTGTCTAGTCTTCCTACCCCTCCTACGCCGGCGGCTAAACCCGCCCCAGCTGCGGCGGCTGCCATCACGCGCTCTCCCCCTTCAGTCGCTTCCACAGAGGAGACGATTGTCGCCGCAGAAGGTGGTACCCCTCGGAAGAACAAGCGTTCACGCGAGAGTGACGATGTGCCAGATCGTGCGGTTCGCCAGCGCGGCGAGTCGTACGAGGCCCCGCAGGGTGACGCGCCTGGATTCCTTGGTTGGATCACTGCGCCGTTGAAGAACTTCCTGCGTGGTTTCCGCGAAGGGCTGTCGGGCTGAGTTCTTTACCCCCCGGCTGCGTGGTCGATTTACGTGACGACCACCGACTTTCCCCAAGACATTCACTCTCCCTCCTCTGCGATACCTGTACTTCACCCCCTCTAGTTCCTGATATGCGCAAATCTACGTTCTTTGCTTATTCTGTATTCGTCCGACCTCCACTCCGACTTGCTTCCATCGAGTCGTTGTTGCAACCTTTTGTCCGGAATGTTATTCTAGCCTGTATAAACTCCGTAGTTGTCCAAGTCACAATACGATCCGGATACCCATGTATTCAGTTGCCGGGCGTGTTCTCGAGGTGGCCCGATCACGCCCGAACGCAGCCATGGTCCGTGCAGCCCATGTAGTGCAGCGCGTCTTGGGCGCGTCCGCGACGCGTCCAGAGCGGCAGTTGCCGGCCTCATATATCCCTGCCCTCCCGCCGGCCACACCGCTCTCTCGCGACCACCACCCACTCCCCTCCTCCACTTCGTTCATAACCCCATCCCGACGCGTTTTCCTATATACCTGCCGCGCCGCTGACCTGGGGAATCGTCAGAGCGCACCATACCTCGTTTTGGCTCTTCGGAAACCACCCTCTCCGGATATCGAGACAAAAGGGGTGGATCAGGTACGTTCGTGGCCGTTGCTATCAGAGTAGCTTTGACCTGGAATGTAGACATAAAGAGCGCGAAAGGACGCGACGGGACTCAAAACCCCCCCTTAGAAGTGCTCGCAAGGCTGTTACCGCGCGCTGCGGCACGCATAACACCCATGGCTCCCACCAACGGCGTAGCGAATCCCCTCCCGTGAGACCAGTCCCATTACATTCTGTGCGTATAAGACTGACGTTTCTGACCGCAGGATTGCGACCACATCTCTGCATCGCGCGGAACCAGAGGTGGTGCCCGCCTCGCAGAAGTCCACCGGCAAGCGGCTTGCAACTGAGGCAGCAGAACACGACCAACCGCACAAGAAACAGAGGCTGACATCAGCACCAGCCAGGTATTCCACGCGATCCAGCGCGCATCTGATCCCTTGCTGACGGTCAACATAGCTTGGGGCGCGAGCTCACGGAGACCGAACAAGCCAGACGGAAGAGGCTCGAAAGCCAGCCACTGGTGATCCCCATAGACCACATGAACGTCGGCTGCAAGAGATGCGGTGGGCTTGTCAAACTCACCAAGCACCATCTGTACGACTACAGCCACTGGAAGACGCATCGGGAGCGCTGCGATAAGTGGTCTCAAGCCGAGGTGGAGGCCAGGTTGGAGAAGAGCACACTTGTAAGTCTTGCGCGGCCTGCTCCCGATCGCGAAAGTGCGGACTGACATGAGTCTCAAGATTTCGTCGCGGCTGTCCACTCCCTCCCTGATCCTGGATGCGGGCTCTGATCTCACGGAGCTGAGCAGCGACAGCGAGCGTGAGACGTCGCCGCCCCCGGACGAGAGACGTCCGGCCCCCTCTCGACCACACCCGGAGATGGTACGCGAAGAGTCCCGACCTGCTACTGGACCTTTCAGCTCCCATCTTCTCTGCGCCGAGTACCTTGCCGCTACGCATCCAGGCGCGAAGGCCATCGATCTCAACGTCCCTTTGGACGTCATCCCAGAATGGTCGTTTGCACATCTCACACTACCTTCTTTCGTCAATCCCGATCAAGCGGAGACGGAGTCACGGCGCTGCGTACTTTCTCCCGCAATCTGGGTAGAAGTGGATTCCGAGGACGAGGATGTTGATGGGGAGTATGACTGGACTCCGCGCAGCGCGCCACCGCCCCCGGCTCTGACAACCGGCTCTACAATACCAGGGACAGCGGTGCGCAACGGATAACAAGGATGCGTGTCTCTTCGCGATGATTATTGTTCTTTGGTTTTTGCTCAATTTGCCCAGGCCCGGAATAGATTATGTCCTGATAATGGATGGTCCTATAACCCACTGTACGATACTGCATGCTACTGATTTTCCCCTAACACGATCACGACCGTGTATACGCACATCGATTGCGCAAAATCGCCACCGCGACCGGAGTGGAGGCTTGTACAGCCCGCGCGCCCACCAAAAGAAGTCAACGCGGAACATTCAGTGCGTCCCCCGAGTCGGGATATGCCGAGTGCACTGGTTCTTCCCCATCCTCCTCCTCCTCTTCGCGCTGTGGCGAGCGTGCTCATCTCGTCCGTCCGCCATGACATTGTACAGGCGTAGTTGCGAGGCATTTCTCTATGATTTCACCGCGCTGAATCCTTGAACGGGACGCGAGCAGGGTGAGTATTCGACATCTCGCCACACTCGTGTTGCCTTCGACAAGACAATCAGCCGTACTGGGCAAGTCTGCTGGAACCATTGGAGGTCAGATGCAACTAGCATACAACACCGTTGCCGTCCGACTTCGTGTATGTACTCGGGTTTCACGATTGTTTAAATATCCTCCACATGGCGAAGGCGACAGAGCCCTCGGTCCCCCTTACTTCCCCGTCTGCGGCGCACGCATAGATACTACCCAAATCCCCCATCATGGTGCAGACCCGCTCTTCCAAGAACACTAATCATATGTAAGTTGTCCCGAGGGGCCACGTGTGTGCTAGCGTACTCACTCTCACTTGCGTCAGCGCCATCACTCGCTCGAAGTCCCGCTGCAAACCCGCGACTTCCAAACCTCGCACTCCTCCTGCCCCGAAGAAGCTTAGAAATTGCGGGGGACAGTCTGTCGCTCAGAAGAAACGGAAGGCAACGCCCGCCCCAGGCGGGAGAGGCCCAGCTTTCACTTATCTCAAGAAACTAGTTCCTGCCAGAGACCGCAAGTGGTACGTCTAAGTCATCGTTTGTAGCTGTACGCGAGTTTAAAAGGACCCCTCTTCCAGCTTCCCCTTAGACCGACATTTCCTGCGGACTACAGGTCAGCTTGACCGTTGGGAAAGGTTCCAATCGCATCCCTTGGTCTTCCGATTCGACGAGCTCAGCGCGCTGTGTAAGCTCTGCTATCTCAACGTGCAGCTCTGCAAGAGGAGTCCCTACGATCTAGAACACTGGGATGTGCATTGCGCACGATGTCTGCGTAGAGACCCACGCTCCGCGAGTTTTAAGCGGGACAAGCAGAAGAACTGGGAGAACCTATCTCGCCAACTACAAGTTCGCCATCCTTGCAAGTTTTTCCTCTGTCTCCCACATCTGACATACGTCGCACAGGACTGGTCCAAGAGGCAATCTGTCCGGGAAAAGACTATTCCCCGGAATGTACTACAAGCACTCCGCGAGGAGTACCTTGCCGAGGAGGAGCAACCGAAAGTCCCTTCGCAAGACGAATGTGCGAGTCCGGGACTGGCAGACTGTCAGGATGAGAAGGCGGTAGACTTCAAAATGCGGTCTGACCATTTTCTCGTGCGTGAGCCAACCTTCGAGGCCGCTTGACATTTACTAACCTAGTCGCTGCACAGGATGACCTGTCCGCACCTCATGATGAGGTATCATCCGCAGGAGAGGCATATCACTCGACACGCTTGATCACGCCACGAATCGTGCACGAAGACGACGTCACAACCTTGCTTGCCGAGGCGGATGACCTTTGTCCGGAAACTTCGCGCTCACTGGCCGCAGAGCTCGACGATCAGGCACGGCGCGCCCGGCTCGGTGCCCACCGAGTCCCAACGCACGACGAACTGCCTGCCATTGAGATGTTGCTCGCCCTTCACTCTGAGCGTCGTCAACCAATTGAACCCGTTCCTGCCGATCCCGGCTTCAAGCTATCCCCCGTGGACTGGTCCACAGTGCATCCCGCCACAGCGTACTTAGACTGCGAGAGCGACGACGTTGTCTAGCAGTACCCGAGTATTTACACCCTTCAGTCCCAATTCGGAATGCAATTGGGGCGGATGTCCTACTAGTAGGCATGCCTATCTCTTGCATTCCCAATCGTCAGTGCGGTCATATCGACAATACTATTTGTTTCGTGTCGCACTCGTTCCCAGTAAGTAGATATCGCTGTGTCAGTGGCTTGCCATGCCGCCTTGAGCCGGTCTGCATTCCTGTCCACCAGATGATACAAACCTGTATAACGTCGCTCAACACATAGATTGTGCACGAGCCAGAGAGCTGCATGCACATGGTACAAAGCACAGCACTGACTCGGACGCTATCAGAAGGCGATTGGCATCCGCCCGCGCCCAATGAAGGCAAACGCCCACCGTATTTGTTTTCCAGCCGCTAGGCCTGATAACGGCCGCCATTCGCAAGTATTGTAGCAGGCTGTAGCGAACGCTCATCTTCCCTCCGCAGTGCTCATGAGTCTAACATGAGTAAATTCACTTGCGAATTGCTGCTGTGCAAGGCAAGAGGCAAGGGACCAGAAGCCTAGTAAGGCGGAGCTCTGCTCCGCCACAGTTGCCCGGTCCCGTTGTCTCCCCTCTTCGAGACAATGAGCCGCGTTCGGCAAGTGTACCAGGGCTCTGCAACAGGACACAACGCCCACTCCTTCCCGCTTCGTGTATTTGTGTTTCCACAACTGCACAAAACGCACGCCATGGAGACAGGAACGCCTCACTTTACGCCCCTCAATTCGCCTCCCCGAACTCCCTGCACCGAGTAACACATCTCCCCACCATGGTGAAGACTCGCTCCTCTAAGAACGCATCCCAGTGAGGATAGAGCACACCACGTCATTACATCAGAGGGCTGACTTGCAACCTTGGTCAGGGCTGCTTCGTTGCCGCCACAGGCTGGTCCCGCCACAACAAGCATTCCGCACCGCAAGCGTTCGACCACTAGTGCGAAGGCCAAGAAAGCTTTCTCAAAGCCCTGCGAGAAGGGGATGGAGAATAATGAGCTGGTGATCTTTGAGCTACCAATGCAACCCGAGGGCTGGGAGCTACTTCCTCATCCGCGTTCTCCGAAGTCGGACAAATGGTGTGTGGCATGCGGGGCCTCCCGACCTACAGTATGTGCTGCTCATACGTCGTCCCATCAGTCGAACCAATGAAGGTAACTTGTTGAGTACTCGGGAGCAAGTACGTCGGTGGACGTTTCTCAATCGGTGCGACCACATCATGTGGTTCGATGCTAGCCAAGTGTACTGCACTCCCTGCGACAAAGTGATCGAGCTCCGCGGGAAGAAACACGGGGTGTATGAGGTCTACCACTACGTGAAACACTGGGAACGGAAACATCAGCCAAAGAAGGATTCCAGGAAGAAGGGGATGACCTCGGGGAAGCCGCGCCGAACCGCGACGCGATGCTCATCCCAGCCTCAGGTATGCAGACGCCGCGCCCTTGATACCACAAGCAAGCTTAAGTTGCACATGGCAGATTTTGGTCGCCTCGCCGACACCCGAGTTGAGTTCGGACGACTCTGCGGACATGGCCGTTGACTCCGACGCCACCCCTCTCCCTCAGACTCCAGATCCGCTTCCGACCATGCAACTGCCTGAGACCCACCACGCATTCAAATCAGATCGGAGGACCGTGTCTCCATTAGAGCCGTCTCAGGCCCTTTGGTATACATCTTCCGACCCTGGTCCATCCACAGATGTCGTCACCGCAAAGGTACGTCTCATCGCCGGTGCTCCTCAGACAGAAGCTCACTGCGATGTCCGTAGATCGGCAGCATTCCTCCTCGCGAATTGGTTGTATCGCATGATCGCGGCGAGGATGGCACACACCATGTCCTGCAACCGCGTTCGGAGCAGCTCAACCCATGTGGTGGTCCGAAATGCGAGCTATCCCCAACACTGCATGCACTCACCGGCCTCGAGGTGCACCTTGATCTCGCCGCCGTGCAGGACACGGTGCCCAAGACGCTTGCTCCAACGCTGCAATATGGCAGTCCCGAGTCGCGACTGTTGGGCGAGCTGGCAGACTTTGCCGAGATGAAACCCCACACCGCCAACACAGACTCGGATTCGGGTGACTTAGAGACTAGAGTGGAACGTGTGCTGTGTTGTCGGAAGAGCGTGTCAAGGCTCGGACTTCAGTTGGAGACATCAGATCTCAGACTTCGCACCTGGGGATGCCTCCTGCCGTTTCCCGGTGTCGTATGTGCGAAGCTCGGCGTCATAGTGACCGATATATTGTGTTGTCCCTCGCTCGGAGTTGTTGAAGTTATACCCTGCTGTTGTGTTGCATTGTCCCGCGTTGCGCTGTTGCTCATGCTCTCCTCTTGTTGCCAGTTCATACTTGTTGTCCCCGTGCTGTCCTTGTTGATGTCTCTGTATCGTCTCTCAGGCTACGTGGCCCGCTGCCGAATAAAAATACATGATTAGCATCGCTCAGGCTGACGGCATACCACTGCCAGGACAAGATGGACGACCGACCGTAGCATGGTAGAAATCATGGATGTGACGACTTTACCTGCGTCGTGGCCGTAGACGGGATGGTTTGCTCGATTGCACGTCCGACGCTACGCCCGTGTTCAGGGCGAAGGATTGGATTCGGAGGGGAGTTGCGCCTCAATCATGGTGACCGGGAGGAGCAGTGATTCAAAGCGAAGAAGGCAGTGGTGATATATTAGAATACATAACGTACAGTTGCCTCATGATACACCTCTAGTGAGTCCATGTCATCCGCCACGATAATGCAAGGGAAGTGTCACAGCTCCGGATCGTCCGCTACTTGGACGACATGACGTAGCCGGTCGTGTCAAGGACTTGTTTGCCGCATATTGCACACACACCGCGCTTGTACGCGCAACCTGAGCGATATATGAGTACGCGGAACATGGAGAACAACGCACAAGATGAACGCACCATGACAATACTTGGCTTTGTTCTGCGTCACTGAGGACTTGCAGTCCTTACATTTACCTTGGTATGGCTGACAGTTCCCGTTAGCACAGTCATTACAGATTCAATAAGGCAAACCAAACGCACCTGGAACCTGTTCTTGGAGCTTCCCGGCCTGCCCAAGAGCTTGTTCTCTCCCACCTTCCGCGACCCCTCCTTGATAGCCTGGGATGTCGACTTGAACGGGTCAGGCGCAGCAAGCTTCGAGGTTTTCTGCAAGACATGCTTGTAAGCACTCGTAGTAAGAAGACCAAGTACTGAACACTCACATTCTCGCATTTCTTGCAGACCATCGTGGTGGTATAAGGAGAGATGAGTTAAGCACCCGCTAAGTGGCGGGCGCCATGAACAGCCCTTGGTTTACGTCAGCAGCTCACTAAGCGCTGAATATGCATGACGCGCCGACGTGTACTGCAGAGACTGGAGTGCCTCTTGTCTTTCATACTTATACTGTAACTTACCTGCCACCGTCTCGCTGCTGTCCTGGTCTTCCTTGTGCCACTACGTTCACCATATCCTGCGGGCTTCACTTGCTCCACTGTCTCGGCTGTTCTGGATAGAAACAAGCGCAACTCAGACGCTACTCGTCCAGGTGTACCAAGTACCATGCTTGCGCGGTGTTGACGACAACCACACTACCTCTGAACGACATGGCTTTCCCTTTGCCCGCCCATTTGCCTCGCAAGAAGGATGCACGCGATGTCTCCACACAAATATTGACGAAGATATCGGAAACATCATCGAAGGCCTTGAGAGCTGAAGTGGCATCGTCCTGGGTTGCGGAGCTGGATGACACTATTCAAGTGACGAAGGTGCGCTCTCGCTGGTTGTCTCGAGGGTTTGCATCCCGTTCAACGCACGCGCAGGCTCGCATTCATGAGCGCATAGCTGCAGATCTGCCGAACTTCGAACGGCAACTAGCAACCTCGATCTCCGTCCAGGAACGCATGCGGTCCCTCTCAGATAATGTCGACACCCTCAGCGAGAGCATCTTCGACCCGCAAGTGAGCCGACTTGTATCCTCGCTTCTAATATGAGCTGAACGCATTGAAGTCAGGTCTCATCCCCAACCTAGTCACCACGCTCGAAAGCCACGCTGCACTCGCGCAGCAAAACGCGGATGCACGCGCGCGACATGATGCACTCGCTCATTTGCTCCAGTGCAGGAATGAGCTGCGGCATTTGACGCGTTTGGTCGAGGAGGCTGAGCTCGCGGAGGCGACGAGAGCATCCTCGTCATTGCAGAAATGCATAAAGCAGGCGCCGGAGCCGCTCTCGAACAGTCAAGTGATGGCAGACATGCAGGTACGTCCAGTCTTGGTATTCCTGCGAAGCAAACTGAATTTCAGCGGGATCAGCGGAAGTCCACTGCGCTGCGCAATCGAACAGAGGAGCAACTATTGGACGCCTACTCGCGCAGTATCGTCGTCTCCGCGTCCGAAGTCACAATCCGACCCTACGTCCAGGCGGTGCTGCCTCGAAGACAAATGAACGGCGTATGGGTTCGCAGTACGCTACCGGAAGACAACATTGACACTGTCATCGCGCTCCCTGACCTTTTGGCCTCCATGTCTCCTTCAGCTCTATCGATGCATCTATCGACGCTGCGGCGGGACATCATCACCCATTGCGTCGAGTACGTTCTGAAGCAGCCCATTCAGATCTACCAGGCAGCGGCGACTCGCCTCACGGGGACTTCGGAGTACAAACTGTCTATGCAACGAGCGCCACCCGGCACAGAGGACCTCTCCCTGCGTTTGGAGAACTTGACCACCGTCATCGCGTTTTTACACAGTAAACTCTTCCCGCATCTCCCTCCAGCAGAACGTACCTCTTTTCCCCTGTCACTTTGCGCGCCAATTCGCACTGCCGTTCTTAACCAGCTTCTCCTGCCCAACGTTCCCTCGACGC
Organism: Polyporus arcularius HHB13444; assembly: GCA_004369055.1. NCBI lineage: Eukaryota > Fungi > Basidiomycota > Agaricomycetes > Polyporales > Polyporaceae > Polyporus > Polyporus arcularius. The sequence continues at coordinate 95,006 of ML211020.1, read as the reverse complement.
TTGCGCAACTTCCAGACTTTCTCAGGGTGGCTCAGCAAGCTGCGACACTGGAGGATGAGGTGGTTGTGAAGATGCTTGGCGACAACGGCGCGGACGCTCGCATCAAGACATGGGTGGACAACGTCGGCCTGCACTACGAGCGCAAGCGTCGAGCCGAAATCCTCGACCGGGCGCGTGCGATTGCCGTCAGCCCTCCTGATGACAGCAGCACGTTCCACGTCGATGTCCCCCTAGTGGTCGAGAACGTACCTTTCCCCATCAACGTGGTAGACAGACCTGTCGCGAATGGCAAACCCGCGGAACCTGTGGCGGTCGAGGGAAATGACGACTCGTGGGGCTTTGCTGACGAGTCTCCCAGCCAGGGCGACGACACCCCGAGCCAGAGCGACACGTCCACGGACGAATGGGGCTTCGACGACGATATTGAGCAAGAGCCAGCACCCGAGCCAGTGCCAGAGCCGCCGAAAGCGCCCGAACCTGAACCGTCTGGGGGCACGGAAGACTCGACGGAGGACGATCCGTGGGGCTGGAATGGAGATATCGAGCCGACAGAAGTGGATGACGGGTCTGCTTGGGATGACGCCTGGGATGAGAAGCCTTCCGCGCCTGAGCCCGTCCCGCCCAGTCCCGCACCGAAGCCTGCGAAAGGTCTCGCGAAGCGACTGGGGGCGAAGAGCGTGCCTAGCTCGCCAGCTCCGCCCCAGAGTCCTACCGTTCCTATCCACCACCCCACTCCTCAGCCTCGGTCTCAGCCTGTTGTGACCAAGGCCAAGAATCCACCACCACCACCACCACCACCGCCACCACCACCTGCCCCGGTGCTGATTCCAGCCACTGAGACCTATGTCGTATCAGGGCGCACGAAAGAGCTCCTGCGACTTGTTGAGGATGTCCTACGCGAGGGCGCAGAGCTCGTGTCCTCCGGGATCTTGGGTAGTACGCCAGGGAGCGTCATCATGCAGGCTGCGCCGATGGCGCTGGAACTATTCCGAGCCCTCGTCCCAGTAGCGAATACCGCGGTACTGAAGCAGTCGGTGAAGGAGCCTATGCGTTTCTCGAATGACTGCTTTTACGTAAGTCAGGAGCTGAAGCGCATCGTCGCGGGCTTGAGCGGGCCGAAGGCGGGTGCGAGGGATAAGTTGGAGGAGGGCCGGGAGAGGTTGAGGGTGCTTTCTGATAGCTGGTTCGAGCAGACGATTGTGAGTGCTTCCGCTTCGTTCAAAGGTGTGGACGAAGCTGAGTGAATTTCGCAGGTCCGAGAAGAGAAGTTGATTGACGAGCTGCTGGATAACGCCAACGGCTTCATCGATACTACTCATCAAGAGCGGTACGATGAGTGTGAGACCGCGGTCAATGAAGTGCTCCAGCGCATCCGCCGAGTCGCGCCGCAGTGGAAGGTAGTCCACCTGACTTCCATCGCTTCGCGTGAAGTGCTGACGGGACGCTCTTATTACCGCAGGCGGTCCTGCCCAAGAGCAGGTACTACGATGCCCTTGGGTCCCTCGTGGAAGCTGCGCTATCACGCATCCTGACCGACATACTTGCTCTCGAGGACATCACCGAGGTAGAATCCCACCGACTAAGTGAACTCTGCCACATCTTGAACGCCCTGGAGAGCCTCTTTGTGGAGGATCCCGAGCAGCCGTCCTTCGTCGTTTCGCACGTACCCTCGTGGCTCAAGTTCTCATACCTTTCTGAGCTTCTGGTTCGTCTTCATGCTCTGTGACTTCCTGGATGTCGCTGACTTGATGCGGTTCTGCAGGAGGCTTCCATTGCGGACATCTCGTACCTGTTCGAAGAAGGGGCGCTAGTGGACTTCGAGATCGAGGAGCTTGTGAAGCTCTTGAAAGCGCTCTTCGCTGACACGCCGCTGCGGACGAACACGATCAACAAGCTTCAGCATGGACATCCTGTCCGCGGATCATGATACCAGCTACATTTGTACTTTGCTTCTCGTCTTCTACTCGGGGCTATGTGCTTCCCTTTCTCTGTGTCTTGTACATATGATACGTACCTCTACGTGGTGTGATTTCGCCTGGCTGCTGGACTGATGAATTACAATCCGTGCAACTCTGCGCTCGAAGGGCGGCAGATAGACATATTGAGCGTCTATCTGTGGTTAGATCACGCGAGCGCACGGACCACCTCGACAAGAGTGAATAGCGCTGGCGGCGCTTGCGCCCTTGTCCTCTTCTCCTTCTCGTCGACTGTCACTGTATACCCCCTCATCGTCGCCAACATTGCACATATGGCCACGATAGAGGTGCGCATGATTGTTGTGTTATGGAGATCGGCAGTGCTGATCCATCGTTGTTGCATCAAGGCCTTTGAGACTGCACTGAAGGATGTGGTCAACGCGAAGCAGCTCTCGCAGACGAAGATGAACACATTGACGGGGGTAGCGTTGAAATGCATGAAGGTACGTCATTGTTGCAGCAGCCACGCGTATGAGGCCGCGCGCATGCTTCATACTGTCGCGCACGCCGGACTGACGTAGTTGCTTGCACCAGGACGACACGCAGATGGTGTCCATACTCTACAGGACGCACAAAGGGCTCTCTGCAAGCGCGAAGGTCTGGAGCCTGTACGCGTTCGATGCACTGGCGCGGGCGGCGCGACATCAGGTGAACAAGAACCATGTCGTCGCGGACGTGAACGCGGAACAGGGGAACTGTGCGACGTTCCTGCTGAAAATACAGGGCGTCCTCGACGGGCTGTTTCGGGACCTGGTTATATCTGGGATCAAGGTTAGTACCGTTGTCGTGTGGCTGACGTTCCGCACAAGCATATATACCTGCCCCGTCCGAGCTATGTTTACCGGCCGACCCTGTCAAGAATTTCATGAAAGGGGTGTCGGGTCGACGCTCGTGGAGTTACTGACCACATGCTCCGGACAACTGCAACGAGCCGTGTGGGTCTTGGTATAACTCGCCCGACCATTGCAACAGTATCTTCACAAGGCTATTGACCGTAATCGTGCGCATGCCGGCTCGAATACCGCCCGCAGGCTGCAGTATGTTGTTACTGACCTTTAGATACCTTCACTGCGTTCTGGGGACGCGTCGCGCCGAGCTCATTACTCCGTCACATGACGGCGCTATACTCTTCCTCTGGCTCGTGGCGATTTAGAAGCTGTATCCTGACGATATCCTTGTGTCGACTTGCAGGAGAAGGCCAAGAAGATCCTGGACATCTGGACGAAGCAGAATACGTTCTCTTCGGCTGTATTGTCGCCTCTGTTCGCGATGCTGAAGGAGGCAGAGAACGAGAAAGGTGCTTATGCTTTGTCTGACCGGTTCGCTAAGTACATCTTCCTACGCAATCCATTTATTTGCCACCATCGGACCCTGAAATCGTGAGATACGAACTGAAATATGGTTTTGTCCGCGTCAGAACCCGACAAAGGAGACCAATCAGCGATTCCTCCGCCAGTCCAGCCCAGCGCGCCTGCTGTCTCTCCCGTCCCGGTAGTCCCGCCCTCAGCCGCCCCCGTTGGCTTCGTGGACACACAACTTCAAGCAACACTGTTGGCGCTGCTTAGCCAGGCCGCAAACACAGCAAGTCCTCCCGTACCAGCAAGGTGAGACAACCCCACACCTGCGCAAGAGATATGCTCAAATCTGTACAGCCAATCAGCACCACCACCATTACACTACGCCGCCGCCCCCGTTCCGCCTGCGCCGGTCCCTGTGCTGGACGCCAATCAGCTCGCGCTGCTGCAACAGCTGGCTCAGGCTTCTCAGGGAAACGCAGCTTCTTTGCAGCCCGTACCTGTACCCGCATCCGTAGTGCCATCATTGACTACACCGAATGCCGTGCCTGTAGTACCCGGCGGGCCCCCGCAGCCTCAGCCTCTGCCGTATCGAGATGATCATTACGGTCCTCCCAATGCGTATGCGTCTCGTAGCGAGTCCGAGCAGCGGATGCAACAGCAGCTTGCTGGCCGGTACGACGGTCCACCAGACCGCGGCTATCCGCGCGACAACTACCATAACCAGAGCCAGAACTTCCCGGAATACGCCCACGCGACCGAGCATCCCACACACGATCCCCGTCGTGGCGGTGCCCTCAGCCAGAGGGGGGGTTATCCCGACCGCGGCGGGCCTGGACGAGGGCGCGGGCGCGGGAGGTGGGGTCGTGAGGACCGCGGAGGTCCCAGCGAGTACAACCACTTCCGAGACAGAAGCAGAGACTTCGATGCAGGTGGCCCGCATGAGCCTCGTGGCAAGCGAGGCAGCCGCTCGCGCAGCCCGCCCGGCCGCTTTCGAAACGGGGATATGGCGTCGAACCGACGGGGCGCGCGTCCGCACAGTCCCCTGCGGCGTCCGCCTTACCAGGACGGCCAGCGAGACTCAAGGCAACCGTATGGACCCGGGCCCGACGCGGACAATGCTAGCGGATTAGACGAGTTCGGACGCGAGCTGAGGCCACCCACCCCCGGCTCGGACGCTGGTGGGCCGCCAGGCAGACGGCGCAGTGGCTCCCCGGTCCCGCCTCGCTCTGCATCATTCACTGCGTCTGGCCGTGACTCCGCTGCACCGGAGAATCCAGCTGCTCAGCATCATGGGCCGCCTCGCCCCCAATCATATCCGAATCAACATTCGCATCCTTACAACGTCCCTTCGGAACCGTCGACATCCACGTCCGTGTCTGCATCCACCTCGCTATCCCCGAGTACATCGGCCCGCCCACTTGGCGCATCTGCCTCCGCCACACGAGGCGACGTTGGGTTGGACGCGTTTGATCGTTCGTCGTTTGATCCCTCGCAGCCCGACTCCTGGGTCGCCCTCGGGAAGGCGTGGATGGTCACACATGGGTCAATGCCTTCGCAGGATGAGCTCATGCAGTTCGTGATGGGTCGCGTCCCTCTGCCGCCGTCTGTGTCCGGCTCGAGCGCGGGGCCCAGTCAAAACGGGTACGAGGGCAAAGGTCAGAGTTCGTCGCCCACGAAGGGACGAGACACCTACGACCATCCGACGCAGGGCTGGCAGGATCAGGACCAAGACAGGCAGTGGGTTCCGAATCGCGGGTATGGACAGCGTGGAGGCTGGCGTGGACGTGGAGGCGGGGATGGAGGTGCTGGGGACCACCGAGGTCGCGGAGGGTACGGGCGAGGAAGAGGTGGAGGGGACCAAGGACGTGGCGGGTTCGGGGAAGGACGTGGCGGTTACCCTGAAGGACGGGTTGGATACGGAGAAGGTGGGTATGGAGGAGGTGGTGGGCGCGGACGAGGAGACTTTGGACGTGGCGGCTACGATCAAGGCTCAAGTATGAATGCCCGCGGCGACTACGGAGATGGCCCACGACGCGGGGCCGGACGCGGTGATTACCATGGACGCGACGAGCACGGACACGGATATGGACGTGGGGATCACGGTCCCGGTCCTGGTCCTGGATACGGCGGCAATGCCCGGGGTGCGTATAGTGCGGGTGCTGGAAGTGGACGGGGATATGGTCCCGGATACAATGACTACCAGGAGACAGACGCTGTCACCCTCATAGGGAGTGGGAACGATGGGGGTGCTTCGTGGCCAGACGAGTCACAAGAGCGTCATCAGCAATCTTCGTGGCAGCCGCCTCAGGACATGGCGATGGATCAAGACGCAGGTGGTGGAGGCGGCGGTGACGGCAGCGTCTCGTCGAGAGGCAGGATGCAGAAGGTCGGGGACAGATGGGTGTTTATTCGCGGGCCTGCATGATCTTCGCTGTTCTTCTGTTTCACTGTATCACCATAGTCCACAGTCCGCACACGATAGCATGGAGTCAGCACGTAGAAATATGGCCACGTCACAACGAGGACTGTTCCTGTTTTCCTTTCTTCTCGGAATCATACACTCTGCTCTGCATGCTCGTTTTCCACTCCCGTCAGCTCGTACCCATATAGCACCGGATTTGGTCGTCTTGTCCGAGCAGGGTCTGCTGCCGGGGCGCCATACACAACTCGGGCGGTGTGTGGCTGGTAGGAAACTGGGTTTGGCCAGTATATCAGGTAGCAGATGGTTGCGGAGGCGATGCCTATGATGCTGCCGACGATCACATCCTCCTTGTGATGTCGCTGCAGGGCAAGCCGAGCGAGTCAGAGACACTGCAAGATTGTGGCTCAGGGGGGTACCTACGTAATCTTCCACGCGCGACACAGCGACCCACGTCGCAAACGCGAGCGGGAGAAGCGAGAGTGTCAGCCTCGCGAGCTTGCTGCCTAGGAATGATCCACCGGGCACGGGCTGCGATAGACACCATGCTCCGGTAATGCCTGCAAGCCAGAGAGAGAGGAAGGTCATCCCCGCGAAGGCGGTCGAGGAGTGGCCGGACGGGAAAGAACGGCGACCGTCGATTACCGCTTCTACCTTTCTACACAGGTCGTCAGTGCCGTGACCTTGTGAGAGGCTTGAAACGTACCCTGCGCAGGCTTTGAGAGTCTTGTCCCACTTACAGCGGTCGAGGAAGTCTGGGCGGAGGCGGCCTGTCGGGTATCTGTCAGATCTGAAGGTCACAGTAGAATTTGTGCTCCACGATCGACTTACCCACCCTATTCTTGAGAGCTTCGGTAACGAGAGCGCACAGACCTCTGAACAGATATCAGTGTGTACAACCTCCAGGCAACGTATGTGACGAGCCTAACCTTCCTGAGTAGAGCGCGAGGAGGCTATGGTGAACCTCGTGCGCTGAGCGGCGTAGCAATCCGACCACCACAGTGATAGCGACGGGCACTACGAAGGCCACCGTCCAGTTGAAGTCACCACTGATCCTATATACAATCTGTTCAGTGTAGTGAGTCACCGACTAGTCGGGAGACATACTGGTTTGGCCGATGCTTGTGGTCTATCAGCGGATCCTTCGTGCTGAAATCGCGTTCAAAGGGTGGAAGGCTTTTGATCATCCATCCTGCGAACCACATCAAGCTCGAGATAGCCCTATATTACAGATAATGTACGGTGAAAGACAACAGCATACAAAATGTAAGCCTTACCAGTCAACCACGTATGCACGATCCAGAAAGTCAAAGCTATCTCGGTGGAAATATCCCGTCAAGCCGCTTGGCAGTCCAGGAATAAAAGGGCCAGATCTTGGCATATCAATGAAGTCTGAAGATGGACAAAAGTCAGGCTGCATCCGAGCTTCCATGTAGACCAAAGGAACTAACTACAACGTCCTGAGGGTCAAGGTGGGAGCCAAAAGCGCGAGGCGCCCGCGGGCCAGCGCAACACGAACACGCGATGAGTCACGCGTGACAGAACGTGAATGTGACTCTGGCGTCTGGCGCCTCGCTCGCGTCGCGTATTACTGCTCTGCTGACCCACCACCATCCCCTTCTCTCCCCTTCCTCCCCTTTCCCCTCACTATGCCTCCCTCGTCGAAGGCATCAAAAGCACGCGGACAGAAGCCCATAACGTCCTTCTTCGGCAAACCCAAGAAAGCAGGGGCATCCAGCAAGTCCAACGACGATAAAGTCGATGGCGACAAGTCTGAGGAGGAGCCGCCTGCTGACGATAAGCCGGTGGAGGACGACCCGTCCGACCCCGACGCGGGAGAGGCTGATGAAGAGCAGGTTAAGGGTAATGCCATCGAGAATTCAGACCTCCCACCCATTCATGACATCCCCGCTATATTCTCCGACCTCGTCTCCCACGTCCCCGAGATCAAGGCAGTGGCGGAGCACCTGAAGGGTCGCAAGATGCGCGTCGCGACTATGTGTTCAGGCACGGAGTCTCCCCTTCTAGCACTGGACCTCATTACACGTAACATCTCTGAACACTTCGGCGTGTCGCTCGAATGGGAACACGTCTTCTCATGCGAGATCGAGCCGTTCAAGCAGGCGTATATTGAGAGGAACTTCCAACCTCCGATTTTGTTCCGTGATGTGTGCGAGCTTGGGGATGACGAAGCGTGAGTGAGGGCATCTGTTTGAACAATGCGCGTATTCACATTTCTTCAGCACCACGGCGTATGGCGGACTGGCACCTGTGCCGGGGGATGTCGACCTCCTGGTCGCGGGAACCTCTTGCGTCGACTACTCTAACCTCAACAACGAGAAGCAAGACATCGACGCGAATGGCGAGTCCGGTAGGACGTTCCGTGGCATGATGTCTTGGGTCAAGAACCACCGTCCACCCCTCGTCATTCTCGAGAACGTCTGCGGTGCGCCTTGGCTTAAGGTGGTCGACTACTTCGAGCGGACCGGCTACAGTGCCGAGTTCCTACGCGTGGATACCAAGACATTCTACATACCTCACACACGAACTCGTGTCTACCTGCTGGCAGTCGACCAGAAGCGGTCCAGCCTTCCCGACGCGTGGAAAACAAAGCTTCAGAAGCTCAAACGCCCGGCCTCGTCGACACTTGATGCGTTCCTCCTCCCCACGGACGATCCTCGTATTCATCAAGCAAGGCAGAAGCTTGCCAATGAAGCTTACAACGCGGTTGGCGCACCTAGAGGACGCACCGACTGGGGTCGTTGCGAGAGCCGTCACCAGCGTGCACGGCTTGAGGAGCAGTTGGGTACGAAGCGTCCGCTAACGAGTTGGGAAGAAGGTGCGTTTCTCGAGGCTCGTGCTAGGTCTAGTGTCCTAACATATTACAATAAGGTGGTTTCTGTAAGATGCCTGACTTCGCGTGGAATGACTGGGGCGTTGGCCAAGTCGAGCGCGTTTGGGACCTTATGGACATTAGTCTCCTGCGCTCGGCGAAGAAAGGAGTTGACCCCTCTTTCAAGACGTAGGTTGTTCTCTGGGGCCATTCAGCTACCTGTGACTAATGTTCATTGTGTCCGGCAGACAAGTCTGGAATCTATCGCAGAATGTCGACCGTTCCACGGGTTCGAGCAAGCCGGGCATCTGCCCATGCTTGACGCCCTCGATGATCCCGTACATCACCAATCGTGGAGGTCCCATGGTTGGCCTCGAGGCGCTCTCTATGCAAGGCCTCCCCGTAAACGAGCTCTTGCTGACTCGCGAAACGGAAGATCAGCTTGCAGACCTCGCCGGTAACGCGATGTCAACCACAGTGGTTGGCGCGTGCATCCTATCCGCGCTGGTGGTCGGCAAGAAGCTTCTCAAACATGGCTCGGACGATAGGACATACGAGGAGCACCATCGGGACACCATGCACGTGGAGGTTTCGAATGTCAAGGATGACGACGATGTCATGGAAGTAGACGCGCCGGCCACCGATGTCGGGGCGCACATCACGGGCGAGGACCAACTCGAGCAGCATCCGTTGAATTTGGCTGCGTCGGCGTCGAAGCTGTCGCTGGAGGGACTTCTCGAGGAGGCGCACCGCAGCGCACGTCTATGTGCATGCGAGGGCCGCAAAGATATGACGGACCGGATGCTCCAGCGTTGCGAAGATTGCGACTCAACGGCATGTGTCAAGTGCGGTGGACGTCCGGAGCACAACTACCAGCCTATCGACCTCAAGGCGCACCCGCGACTCTCGCCCTCGGCCTTCGAGAAGGACCTGAAGGCACTCCTACCCATGTCCCTCGCCCTCTCAGACGTCTCAGAGGAACTTCTTAACACGCTTGCGGACTCCAATGACGTCGAGACGTCCGGATCGCGTTGGACGGGGTGGCGTGCGGCAGTCCTCCGCGCGGTTGAGAACGAGCTCAGATTTGTTGAGCCGAAGCGTCAGGAAACCTGGTCGGTCGTCTACCAGTCGCCCACGGCTAAGCTCGAGTTATCCCTACATCCCAGACAGCCAGAGTGGCGGCTCTTCGCCTTCCCAGAAGAGGACGAACCAGCAAACGCCGAGATTCGGAAGGTCCTCGAGCTCCCCGTCGGCCGCTTCGTCTGCTCGGACGGTCTTTTCTCTGGACGCTGGGAGTTCGCCCTGCCGTCTGTCGCGAAGGTCGATATCACCATCGAGGGCAGCAGCGAGCTTGTCCCGTCATGGGAGCAGAAGCTCGGCCTGACGGGTGATGAGTTCAGGAACAAGGAGGTGCATGCCCGGCTTGAGGTCAGCGTGCCCGAGGAACAGCGATCGTTCTTCGATCGTGATATCTCAGGCCTATACACGCTCATCGACAAATGTGGTACCGCGAACTCGGCGCTGCATAAGCGCGAGCAGACGGCGCAGGACGGGAACCTCCCTCCTGTCTTCTTGCTACTCGACCCGACACGATGCGGGGAGCCGAGTGGGGATTCGTTCGTCTTCTCGACGAGCACTCGGAGGTATGAGTATGGCGAGAGCCGACCTATCATTGCCATGCTGGAGCCGAAGTGGAGGCAGTCGGATACGGAGGGTACGCAGAACGTCAAGTGCTTAATCCCGTGTAAGTGGGTGGAAGCTTCGGCGGTGAAGCTGACGGTAGGCATACATGCTGATTTGTGCGTCTTGGAATATGCTGATCGACAATTGCCCAGCCTGCCTCTGGCAAGGACGCTGTCTTCGCGACCCCCATGGAAGGTATCTCCATCGACGTTTCTCAGGATGCATGCAAGAGTGCTACCGCGCTCCTCGTCTGTCGAGTTCCTCTGGGCGAACGAGCCGGCCCTGAGTGGCCTCGCGGCAACTGGTTAGAAGTCGACAAAGTTCACGAACGGTCTACCTTCAAGTCACTTGCATGGCTCGTCGAGCGCATCCGTAATATCGAGGGCCAGTTCAACACCTGGCAGACGGCGGAGTGCGGTAACGGCCATATCGACTGCCACCGCTGCGCACCCGTGTCGCCCGATATCCGCTGGACCAAGGTCAAGAAGCGGATCGCCGCCTTCGAGGACACCATCCAAGCCGGAGAGTACGAGCGCAGCCTCAAGCGTCGTCCCGCGCCGTTTGTCACTCAACTCAAGGTTGACGAAGACGGCCTTGGCATCGTCCGCATTGGTGTGAACATCACCTCGCTCATGCATCGCGCTCTCTCCCGTCTTCCGACGTCTGGCCGCACGGAGCCTCCCTCCTTGTCGTGGCGCTTGGACACCGACTTTACGCCTGCAGTCAAGATGGTCTTTCCTAAGTTCCGGCTCGAGAGTAACAGGCAGGACACAGAACACACACAGCCTCCGAGCTTCACGAAGCCTCTTCGTCCCGAGCAGCTCCGTTCGCTTACATGGATGCTCCAGCAAGAGTCGAAGACCGCCCCTCCGTTCGTCGAGGAGGAGATCTCAGAGGCCATACTTGAGCCCCTCGGCTGGCGTGCCGAGGGCCGTGCGCAGCGTCCTCACCTCATCCGCGGAGGCGTCCTCGCCGACGAAGTCGGTTACGGCAAGACCGCAATATCTTTGGGGCTCATCGACTGTGCCGCTGCGGACGTGAAGAAGGAGTTCAAGCAGGTCCGGGACATGAAGGGCTACATCGCAACCAAGGCCACTCTCATCATCGTCCCTCCACACTTGACGCGCCAGTGGGAGTCCGAGGTCCGCAAGTTCACCGGCAAGCGTTTCACCGTCCACACGCTGCACACCGCGTCGAACGTCAACTCACTGAAGATTGAGGACGTCATGGAGGCCGACATCGTCATCGTCGCGTCTAACCTGTTCAGGAGCCAGGTCTATCAGGACAACCTGGAGGCCTTTGCTGGCGCGGGCGAGCTTCCGATCCAGGATGGACGGTTCTTCGATGCACGCTTGGATATCACGCTTAAGGGCTTGCAGGAGCAGGTCGAACGATTGCGGGACGAGGATCAGGGTCCCACTGCGGTCATGGAGCAGATCAAGCAAGGTCGCAAGATCGGTGAGTGATGGCTGAGAACACGCCTGACAGACTCGGCCTGACCAAGTATCTTGTAGATGAGGCGGCACAGCTCTTGGTACCCACCAAGCGGCTTAAGGGCAAGTCCTACCGTGACGCTGCTGGGGAGATCGAGCAGTCGAAGACGAAGGAGGAGTCCGAGGATGAATCGGCTGTACCGAAACCCGCAAAGGTAGCTGCTTCCAAACAGTCATCTGCCAAAGCAGGCCCTTCGAAGTCGAAGAACGTCAGTCCTCGGACTGGGTTGACGGTCGAGGTCGTCATCCCTGTCCCTCCCAAACGTCGTGCGTCTCCGGCTCCCAGTGTCGCCACTGCCCCGCCTACATCTGAGGCCGAGGAGCTTGACGAAGACTCGGATGCGCCTCGCGCTCGCCGCGCCGTCAAACGGAAGGCTATTGTCATTTCCGACGACGAGGAGAGTGAAGAGGAGGTGCCCAAGAAGGGCAAGGGCAAGGGCAAGGCTGTTGTGAAGAAGCGTCCTGCGAAGCGGTCGAAGGCATCTGACGACTCTGACTACGATGGGTCAGACTTCGAGGCCAGCGAAGAGGAGGATGAGGAGCTGGACGCTGAGACCCTCGACGAGTCGGACACCGACGACGAGAAGCCGAAGAAGGGCAAGGCGAAGGCGAAGGCAGCCCCGAAGAAACGCGCCCCTGCGAAGAAGGCGAAGTCCGCTCCGGCGACATCTGAGTCTGAAGATGCGATGGACGTCGATGCCTCGGACGATGAGGAGTCGAAGCCCGCCGGCAAAGGCAAGAAACAGCCTGCGAAGAAGCGTAAGACGGAGGCCAAGCCGCCGAAGGAGAAGAAGCGGCGCGAGGACTCAGACCCCTGGAAGCTGAAGTCGGCTGCGGTGAGGAGGGACTGGACGCAGATGCAAGCGCCCCCTCTTGAGATGTTCCACTTTGCGAGGAAAATCGTCGACGAGTATACATACCTCGACGGTAAAGTGCTCTCCATGGTGACAAAAGTGAATGCGGAGCGGCATTGGGTTCTCTCTGGTACACCACCAATCCACGACTTCGGCGCGCTGAAGACCATCTCTGCCTTCCTCAACATCCACCTCGGTATCGACGACGACAACGAGGGTCAGTCGTTGCAGGTCAAGAAGCGAAAGCGCGAGCAGACAGGTACGCACACGATCCGCCTCTACCGCACACCTTTTGAGTACTGACCTCCTATGCAGCCGTCGAGAAGTTCCACTCATTCCGTGAAGTGCACAGCTGGGAGTGGCACGCTCATCGTCACCAACTTGGCCAGGCGTTCCTCGATCAGTTCGTCCGACAGGTGGGTGCAAGCCAATCGTTGTATAGGCCGCCTCTCTGACCAATACGGTACAGAACGTTGCGGAAATCGATGAGATCTCGTGGGGTGAGGAGATTCAAAAGGTCATCCTGCCCGCTGCCGAGCGCGCTATCTACCTTGAGCTCGAACACTATCTCCGCGCCATCGACATGACAGTCAAACGTGGCAGAAAGAGTGAGAGCGATCGCGAAAAGCGCCTCGCTCAGGCCTTGGGAGACAGCAGGTATGCACGCTTGATGACGGCAGCGAGATGTGCACTAACGGGGGAAAAATAGCACTGCCGAGGAGGCGCTGCTGAAGCGTTGTTCTCACTTCGAGTTGGAGACCTCCGACAAGGAGAACGCGATGAAGGCCTGTGAGGTCATCGTGCAGGAGCGCAAGAAGCAGCTCGATGACTGTAAGAAGGAACTCCTCAAGAAACTCCACGAGGCCGTCAAGATGGACAAGAAGATTGGCAAGGTCCCCGATGAGTCCCTCTTCCGAGAGTACGTCCGTGTTACCCGAACGGAAGGCGTAGGTGACAAGGACGCGACGGAGGCCGTCCAAGCTCTCCTTGACGAGGCGGGCGTTACTGGTCCTCTCAAGCCTGTCACGAACAAGATCAACGATGCGCTGAAGAAGGGCGGCCGCAAGGATGATTCTGACATCCCGAAGGCCATCAAGGACCTCATGTGGGACCATCGCGAGCAAACCCACGAGATTCGACGAATCACGAAAGAGCTCGTTGGCCGTTTCCGCTCACTGCGGTACTTCACTGTTGTCCGCGACCTGCAGAAGCAAGCAGACGTCCCGCCGGTCGTCCACTGCCCCAGCTGCGACGCCAAGGAGGTCCCCGTCGAGAACATCGCCGTCCTCTCATCATGTGGGCACATGGGCTGTTATGAGTGTGTCAAAGCCTGCGCCGAGAGGGAGGAGTGCGTGTACGCTGCATCCGGTGCTTGCAAGGCGGCCGCTCGCGTACTTAACGTCGTCAAGGGCGACACACTGGGTGTCGATGACGAGGCGCGGGACGGTCGTGGTAAGCACTACGGGCTGAAGCTAGAGAAGGTCATCGACCTCATCAAGTACGTCTTGTTTCTTTGCGTATCCATTGTTTGAACGTGTCTAACTCGCTCGTCGGCTCCCAGGAAAACCATCCCCAAGCAGGAGCGTGTCCTTATCTTCGTCCAGTTCCCAGACCTCACCGCCAAGGTCGCAGAGGCGCTCCAGGCGAATGGCATCGCGTTCCTCGAGATCAAGGGCTCTGCGTCGATGAAGAGCAAGAACCTCGAGAAGTTCCAGAACGACAGCAAGGAGCGCGTCCTCCTGTTGAACGTGATGGACGAGAGCGCGAGCGGTGCGAACCTGACATCTGCCAACCACGCCATCTTCCTCTCTCCGCTCCTCGCGCCCACGCAGGAGATCTACAATGCGTGCGAGACGCAAGCGATTGGTCGACTCAGGCGCTATGGGCAGGTGAAGCACGTCAACATCTGGCGCTTCTTCAGCATGAACACCATCGACGTCGAGATCTTTGAGCAGCGCACGAAGCAGAAGGTGGAGTAGGTGGAGTAGAGGTTCCTTGCGCACTGGTGTTGTGTATATTTTAGGTCGATCTACATACCGGGATGTTGTAGTGTTTATATCCTATGAACTTGTACGAGCTCGATTTCTGGATCATGTCGGTCCTGAACATGGCCGTCGTCGTTGAGCTGTACTCTCCTACGCACTTGAAGGTATCGAAGGTGCATTACAAGAATGGCCATCTGTTGATAGATGACTCAATCTCAGTGTGGATACTAGAAGAACAGAACTGCAGTCCAGTGGTGGACCTCCATAACATTGGACTGCTTCGGTTGTTCGTTTATCAAGCCACTCCAGCGAAGCTCGAGCACTTCAGCCGAGGACACAACTTCAGAAGCACTCTCACTGCAGCTGAGAGTCACCAAGTACGTGCATCGAAAACTAATATGACTCTAAGGGATCACAACAATAAGATAAGACCGGGTATCGTCTAAAGATCTAACCAGTGACGTCTATGTCTATGCTATGTCTACGTCTACGTCTACGTGTCTACTATCGTCTAAACGATCTAAGCAGAAATGCGCCCGCGGCCACGGACGACGGTATCAAACCGCTCCGTGACCTCAGTAGTAGGGCAGTCCAGATAACGTACGGACGGGAACATCGTCAAGATCGTGTCGACCATCGCGACAGCGTCTAAGGACGGGTTCGGCACCTCCCCAAGCGTCAACGAACTCAGCATCCTCTGCTGGCCCTCCACGCCACCAGTCGGAGGAAGCACAGGGAGCGACAGGCTCTCCAAGCCGGGGAACGCCTTCGCGACCGCGCCATAGGCAGCGGGTGTCAGCCGGGCCTTCCACTCGGGCACATGCGTCTCGGGGTCGTACGTCCCGAGGTCGAGGTGCGCCAGTGCCGGCCACCACTTGGAGAGCGCCTCGAGGTCGGCGTCGCTGAAGTCCGGGTCGCGCAGTACGACGCGGTGCAGGTGCTTCATGCGAGCCAGGGGAGCGAGGACGTCGGTGGTGTACCAATGCGGGGTCTCCTCCGGCCGCGAGGGGACCTCGAGCTCTTCGAGGTCGGTGCGGTCCTCGATGTGGAGCTCGCGCAGGCTCGTGGAGGCCTTCTGCGCGAGGAGGGCGAGGATTGGCTTCATGTAGGAGGGCCCGTGGACACACTCGTCCATGTCGAGGTGCAGCTTGGTGAGGACGCCGGTAGGCATGCGCGAGAGAATCGCGGACAGAAGATCGCCCCCTGTGCGGATGCTGAGCTCCTTAAGTGCAGGGAAGCACGGCATCCCCGGGTGCACGAGTTCTAGGAACGTCTCCGCCTGCAGGTGGCCGGCGTGCACCTCCAGAGACTGGAGGTGCGGGAAGGTCGCCAGTGCGGCGAACGTCTCTGGGGCGAGGGAGCTGTTCCCCTGGATCGTGAGGGTCCGGAGCTGGGTGAAGGACGCGACAGCTGCGTTCAGGAGGTCTGTCATACGGCCGCGGACCTGCAACGAGCGGAGGCCGGGCGCGTGGGTGTGGATGTCGTGCAGGAGGCGTGCGGCGGCGTTGCTTCTGTCAAGCACCTCCTGCACGTCGCGACTGAAGCCCACGTTGACGGAGACGTGCTGGAGGAACGGGGACAATGCCCACTGATGCGGCACCATGCAGCCTTGGAAGGAGAGCGCGACTGACTCCAGCCGGGGGAAGACGGCAGGGGGCATGTGGAGAGTAGCCGCATTCTTCAACTCGTCGTGGTGAGCGATCCTCTTGACGCGGTCCGTGTATGTGCGCAGCACTGAGGTATCTAAAGCGACCTAGGGGCGGCTCGGTTGTCAGCACCTTTGCAAGTAGCAACTCTTCTACACCCGCTTCCTCGAAGACTTGGTCACGTACCTGCTGCCCGTCTTCTTCCTGCGTGGCCATCAGAGCCAGTAAAGGCCCCACCCCATTCAGCCGGTCCCACAACCTGTCCAGCGCAGGATCCTTCCACGCCCTACAGCAGCGTGCCAGCTGTGCATACGTCCACTTGGGCTCGGTGTCCGGCAGGTCGGAGCAGAAGTCGAAGATGAGCTGGAGGACTTCGTCTATGAGGAGCGCAGAGTGCATGTCGAGAACCTAACCACGCCGGGACCTGCGACGGGAGAGGGAGAGGTGGGGAGTCTGTGACAGCGAGCGGAGGCATGTTCGCAACAGTTTTGTTGACCGTGGCGGTCCCCCGCAAAACACGCTCGGAGCGCTCGTCCGCCCGCCTGCAAAATTTGGCCACGCACGACTCTGATTGGCTGCAGCAGCCTCTGCGTCATATCTTCGGCGACTTGCCATGCGCGAACGTTCGTCAGACAGAGAGATTCGGGGCAGCAGTCACATAGCATTGCACGGAGGATGATACAGGCTCGTCATATGCGTACAGCGTGATACATAGCCAGCAAGCACATAGACCCAGACGCGCACAGCTGCTTAGACAACGGGCGGCTTCGTGCCGGGCTGGAACTGGTAGGTGAGCCCGCACTTGCCGCAGTACTGGCGGTCCTTGTGGAAGGCCATCTGCACAGGACTGTCAGCGACACGTTGGGTGGAGGAAGATGAAGGAATTACGCACGAAGATACCAGCACCGCACTCAGCAGAAGGGCACTCGCGACGGAGGCGCTTGATCTTGCCGTCGGACTCCACCTTGTAGTACTTGAGGATGGACATCTTGACCTTCTTGCGCTTGTGCTTGATCTTCTTGGGGGTCTGGATATCGGAGACAGCGGTTGAGCGCACGGTCCCGACGTAGGCACAGAATGCAGAACACGTACGTTGTAGGTCTTCTTCTTGCGCTTCTTGGCACCACCACGGAGGCGGAGCACAAGGTGAAGGGTGGACTCCTTCTGGATGTTGTAGTCGCTGAGCGTGCGGCCGTCCTCGAGCTGCTTGCCCGCGAAGATCAGGCGCTGCTGGTCGGGGGGGATGCTGAAAAGGTCGACGACGTCAGGAAGATATCCATACTACGCAGAAGAGCTACGCACCCCTCCTTGTCCTGAATCTTTGCCTTGACATTGTCGATGGTGTCCGAGGACTCCACCTCAAGGGTGATGGTCTTGCCCGTGAGGGTCTTTACGAAGATCTGCATTTCTGCGAGCGAGAACGATCAGCTCAACGTCCGAGACATCATGCAGAACAACGATGTTACTCACTTTTGGCCGCCTCTGTCTGTCCAACACGAGCTGAGCGGTGGAGTCGTCGACAAATGCGAGTTCTGAGGGAAGGCCTTAGCGCGCTCCTAGAGTTATATAGCCAAGGCTTTGTAAGCGGCAGTTTCTGTTGATGGTCCGTGCATTAAGGTTTGCGCCCAGATGACTCCGCTCGAGCGCCGCCTGACTAATTCGATTACCGAGACGCGTCGCGTCGTGTAGGCGCCCAGACGCGTTCCGTGACGCGAGGCCGCCTACGCTGACCACCTCCTTGGCCTGACATCCCCGACGCGTCTTTGCCCTCATATTCACTACGGACGACATGGTTAGCGACGATGAAATGCGTGTGGACGATAACGAGCCCATCAACTGGCCCACGACGACGAAAGGAAAGGGGAAGGGGAAGGCCACTCAGCATGTTGAGCCATACCAAGACGAGAACCTCCCATGGTGCGTTAGCTGAGTGACACGTCCACACGTGTAGCTTATGACAAAGGAACAGGGTGGAGAAGTACAGGCCGGTGACTCTGGAGGACGTCGTGTCGCACCATGACATCACGAGCACAAGTGAGTGCCTTCTCAAACGCGTCTCGGACGGTTTGACGAGCGTGGTGCAGTCGAGAAGTTCATCGAGAAGAACAGGTTGCCGCACTTGCTGTTCTATGGGCCACCCGGGACTGGAAAGACCTCCACTATCCTCGCGGTCGCTCGTCGAATATACGGTGCAGAATATCGGAAGCAGATCCTCGAGGTGCGTCACCCTGACCTCACAAGCGGGCATGCATTCATCATCCAGTGACCAGTTGAACGCGTCGGACGACCGTGGTATCGAAGTTGTGCGCGAGCAGATCAAGAACTTCGCGGAGACCCGCACGCTCTTCTCGAAAGGCTACAAGCTCATCATCCTCGACGAGGCGGACATGATGACCACCGCCGCCCAGTCCGCGCTTCGTCGTGTGATCGAGCAGTACACGAAGAACGTGCGGTTCTGCATCATTTGCAACTACGTCAACAAGATCATCCCGGCAATCCAAAGTCGTTGTACGCGCTTCCGGTTCTCGCCACTCCCAATCGCGGAGGTGGAGAAGCGCGTGGACAATGTGATTGAAGCAGAAGGGTACGCGTTCCCGGTGCTCTAACGATCGGTCCTGTATGCTTATAGCTGCCGCAGCGTGAAACTGACCGCAGAGGGCAAGCAGGCTCTGCTCAAGCTCTCAAAGGGCGACATGCGCCGCGCCTTGAATGTCCTGCAGGCCTGTCACGCCGCATACGAGCTCACCGGAGAAGCCGAGATCTACAACTGCACCGGCAATCCACAACCTGCTGACATCGAGACCATCGTCAACTCGATGTTGCAGGACGACTTCACGACATCGTACAACAGTGAGTCTCGTGGCGCACTACTCGCACAAGCGGGGACCTGACGCGCCATGTTCCAGTGATCTCCGCACTCAAGACCGACCGCGGACTGGCTCTGCCGGACCTCATCAATGGGGCGTACGAGTATATCGAGACGATCAACTTCAAGCCCCACGCGCGTATATACCTTCTGGATTTCCTCGCCACCACAGAGTGCGTGACCATTGCTCTACTAATATTGGATGCCTGCTTACGGGACTTGGCTTGCAGGCACCGCCTCTCAACTGGAGGAAGCGAGAAGATCCAGTTCACTGCCCTTCTTGGGGCCTTCAAGCATGCTGTTGAGCTGTCAGCGAAGTCTACATAATCCTGGTCCTCTCGATGTACTCGTACTCTCCGTGTATTCCTATGACTGTTGCTCCTTGGTTGGTCCATGTGGACTAAGTCCCGGCCTGTTACACATCTATAAGAGCTCGGTTCTCTGTCCCGCATGGGTCGGTGGCGTAGTTGGTTATCGCATCTGTCTAACACACAGAAGGTCCTCAGTTCGAACCTGGGCCGACTCATTGGGCGTTGCACGCTTTCTTTTTCTTTTGTGTCCACGCTCTGCTCTGCTCTGCTACGTCGCACCAGTATAATTCAGCATTGATTAGTTCGGAAGATCATGCTCACTCAGGAGGATTATCTGGCACAGGTACACGGCCAGACGCGCCGATGGACTTGCGCCCGTCAGCGACACCGCCACGCACACGACACTCGAACTCGAACCTCGACTAGTGATACTCAGTTCCAGTGGGCATGAATACCTCCCTCGAGCTACCATTGTTGCCATGCTGAGTTCGCACCCCAGCTCGCACGGCTCGGAGCGCAGTCAACTGCCAGACAATGCACCCTGCTCTCCTTGTGGCCGAGATCTTACTCGACATCCTTGACTGGTTATCGGACCTTCCATCGAGCGAATCGAGATGGACGTATGCGCAGCTGGCACGATGTTGCAGAGCGTGGCGAGAATATGCGCTGGATTTACTATGGATGCACTTGCACGGTATGGATTCCGTTATATGTGTGCTTCGCAGCCATGAGGATGTCGTGAGCGTCGTGTCTTTCCTCCCTTCGGTCCATGTGCTCACAACCATGACATCTGCAGGCTGCATGGAACGCAGCGACAGCGGTGCTACAATATACTGGCCGTGTCAGATCGCTCGTATATCTACGCGAGCCAACGGTGCCAGATGCACTGCGACGTACTGCTCGGTGGTCTTCCCGCACCTCGAGTCGGTCCTGCTGTTCTCCCAGGGGTGCATGGCTCCGCCTGCGCTCGCCACATCGACACTCTTGAAGCACATCACGCTCAATATGGGGTTCCCGTCTCGGATGGGCTCGGTCTCTGACCTGATTGAGAGGAGCGATGCGGCGGCGCGCTTCCTGCACCATGCTCGTGCGCAGTGTCCGAGCATCCGCTCCCTGACCGTTTGGGGGCGCATCAGTCCGCAACTCAACGCTGCCATCGCGTCCTATACGCAGCTCAGGACTATCTCCATACACGGAACACCCTTCAAGATCGAGACCTTCGCTGCTATCGCGACCTTTCCGTTTCTCGAGACACTTGACCTGGTTGCGTATCTGCAGGAGCACGAGGTCCGCTCTTGGCAAGGTCTCTCTTTCTCCGGAGAAGCCAGCTTCCCCGCTCTGCGAAACCTTACCATCCGTACATTCGGTCCTACCGTCGAACCACTACTTGCCCGCATACCAGTCGGCGTCCTCACCAAGCTACGCCTCGACATGGAGGTGTGCATGGCGGGACCTTCCTATATGCAAGACATCTTCCAGCTTCTCGCCCAGAAGACATCGGAAAGCCTCCGAGAGCTGACGGTGGATGATAGGACGAGCATGGACGACTTACCGAGCTCCGGTATTGCCCGGTGGTACAACCTCGAGCTCCTTAGCCCGCTCGCTCGCCTGAGGCAGCTGCGGTGCTTCACTCTGCACCATCCTGACCTCGGCGATGCGGATCTCGAGGAGCTCGCCCGATGGTGGCCTACACTGGAGCATCTGGATCTGGGAACATATACTCCCGACATGGTGATGCCTCAGTGGAAGGCGCAGTTCACACCCGCTGCACATCCTATCGCTGTTCGGTCGTTCCCTCGTTTGCTGTCCGCCACCCTTCCCGTTGCTCCGCCATGAGTGGGTACTCTGCGGCTTGTCAAATGCGGCATGAAGGAGTCAGTGGCTGGTGACGTCGACGGCTAGGTAAGATCTGCTCTCTTGAGGCGGCGCGACGATTACTGCAGTGCTGACTTGGACATATTCGGATTGTCAGCTAGGGGACCCTCCGTTAGACGCTGCGCTTTCACGACTCGCGGGCCAGCCCGCGTCGCGTCAGCTTCTCACTATGGGTCGATGTGCAGTGACCGTTGCAGACTGACAGCTGGAACTCCGGGTCTGAGGGATGATGGATGGCGGAATATCGTGGCCGGCCAAGCCCGTCTCAGATCTTCTTTCCTGTGCACAGGCGGTCATTGAGCCTTTAACAGTCTGACACTCGGAGGACCCTTCAACCTGGCTACACGCAGAGGGGTTGGAGTCACGGTGCTGTACCATGCGACGACCGTGATCGCCGTCAGCGGTCGTCCCCGGACGGGCCCTGTACGAGCCACTACCGCCGACACCAGCACTATTGTAACTTGTGGCGCTGCCATTCATCCACTCAAGGGCCACCCAATCGGGTGCCTAGGTGAGGCAGCCACTACCGCCATCGCGCCACCAGCATTGACGTGGGCGCGAACCCACAGGCTGAAATCAGGTAAGTGGGGGAGGAGGAAAGCGGGCCTCAGGCCTCCGATGCTGCTGCGTCATCTTCGGCGTAGTCTGCATCTATCACGATCCCTTTGTGGGGTCAGATGCGTTGTCATTGACTCCTTGAGACCCTCTCGTATGGTATCGCACGTCCCTGGTCGTGCGTTTCCCCGATTTCGATACTTGCCTTGTAGCATTGTTGAACAAATCAACTTGAAAGTACTGCGACTCTCGAGCCTTTCTTACGTCTCGTCACACCCTCAGTTCGCAGGCGTTAAAGGCAGGCCAGTCGCCACAGAGCCAGGCACTCCGAGGCGAAGGTCGGAGACCCGAAGAAAACGCGACCACGTGACAAACTCTCTTGACAGCTATGACGCGGATACGCGGGCTGCCCTTGCATACTATATAAGCCCCGAGCCCCATTTTCTACGCTGTTGCACCTTTGCTTCTCCCCACCACCTGCTGTCACTCTACGGTCACCCGCATCCCCCCTCTCCTGATCATCTGTTGCCGCCGCTCCGCCAGCGCAAGGTGGCATACAAAGGCTGAAAGTGACGACATCTTACTTACTTAGGTGAAGGTCATAACTTTGAAGCTGGCGAGGTTCACGAAGGACTGACTCCTGAGCGACGGAGACGAGCGAGACGGTCGGTGCCAGTGAATGTGACTATATGCGCATGATGCACTCATTCTGGGTGACCAGGGTGAGTCCTTACGGAGCTGGAGGTTGTTTGTGCGTGTTAGGATCGAAGGGCGATAGCCTTGACGCTCGCCGAGTTTGGACAGCGCGCGCCTGTGCCGTTCAAGCCCGGCCCCGGGCCAAGTTACTATTAGCATCATTCCTGTCCTACCACCATCTACTCTGAGCTACATGCTTGCTCGTGCAGCTCGAACTTCGACGCGACAATGCTTGCCTTTTGCTAGAGCTGCCTTCTCCACAAGCATCCCGCGTAGCAAGAAAGCAGAGACGAAGACAGAGGACAGGATCAACTACAACGACAAGATCTCCTTCTCCGACATCCCCGACGCCGAGCATGTCAAGTACAAACGCGTCACGGCCAATGACCTTGAGCGGGAGCACGAGCCGCCACGTCGGGTGAAGATGCTCGTGCGGGACTTCATCGAAGACTCGCTGTACAACCCCAACTACGGCTACTTCGCTAAACAAGCGACCATCTATACCGCCCTCGAACCCATCGACTTCTCCGCTGTTCGGAACAGCACGCATTTTGATGCAGAGGTGTCGAAGCGCTATGCGTCGTACGGGGAGGACGGGGAGGGCCCAGGGAAGCAGCTGTGGCATACGCCCACCGAGCTGTTCAAGGTGCGTCACCCTGATCCGTGCTCCGAAGGCCGATGGTTGATAGTGCAGGTCGGAAGCCATGGTACGGCCGAGCGATTGCGCAGTGCCTCGTATCGGAGTACCTCTTGAAGTTCTTCCCATATGAGGACTTCGTCATCTACGAAATTGGGGCTGGGAACGGCACCCTTGCTCTCGACATCCTGGACTACCTACGAGAGCACTATCCCGACGTGTATGAGCGCACGCGGTACAACATCATCGAGATTAGCGCGAACCTCGCGAACCTGCAGCGGGAGAAGCTCAGCGCGGCGCATCCGTGCGTGACTGTCCACAACAAGAGCATATTTCGGTGGGATACTCGGGAACCTGCGCCGTGTTACTTCGTTGCGATGGAGGTCATCGTGAGTCTTCATTCGCACTTTCTGCGACTTCGTGACGCAAGCTATCCTTCTAGGACAACTTCGCGCACGACCTTATTCGATACGACCTCCGAACACTGGAGCCGTACCAAGGGATCGTCACTGTGGACAAGGCTGGGGACTTCAGCACGTACTACACGAAGGTGACAGACCCACTGATCAGCGACTTCCTCGCCCTCCGACGCTACCTGAACCACCCACCACCGATCTCGCGTCTCCTCAAGCTCTCCCAGACATTCCGTACGTTCTACACCAACCTCCCCTTCGCCCCGAACCTCTCTCCTCCAGAGTACATTCCGACGCGCCTCCTCACCCTTCTCCGCACACTCCGTCGAAACTTCCCCCGACATCGTCTACTTCTCTCCGACTTCTCCTCGCTGCCGGACACAATACCAGGCGTCAACGCGCCAGTCGTGCAAACGCGGTTCCAGAACGCGATGGTACCGTGTGAAACGCTGCTCGTCCGGCAAGGATACTTCGACATCTTCTTCCCCACGAACTTCGAGAACCTGCGTGACATGTACGAGCATGTCCTTGCGCAGCCACGCCCGCTCGGTTCGGACGAGCCCCCGCGCCTCACGCCCATCAGCATGACGGCGTCGCCGCTCGTGGAAGGCAACAGCTTCTTCTCGTCGTACCACCCGAAGACGCGGAGATCGCCGGTGGACGGGGTGCCGTCAAGTAGCGGGCTGCCGGTCGGCGAGCGCAAGTCGCAGGTGTACACGCATGCGGAGTTCATGGCGACGTATGCGGATTTGAGCAAGACGCGTTTGCAGAACGGGGAGAACCCGCTACTAGACACGTACAAGAATGTCAAGTTTCTGTTTTGAGACACGTTTGTTCAGGACATCTAGCGCATGTTGGCACCTTGTACGCGAAACGTTCTTCGGTGTGCACGGTGGCAACCTGGAGGTTCGCGTTGGGCAAGACGAAATATGTATAATTGCCGTCGGGCCCGGATGAGAACGCTAGACTTTGCCAAAGCCTTGCCCCCTTAATCGAATTTTCGTCATGCGCCCTTGGCATGGTCTGTTGCCTCGGCCGGCAACACGTCGAGTTATACTTGTACTTGCAGTTTACATCCTGGTAGCACGATCGTCAAAGCCAGTGCAGCGTGCGCTCGGCCTGGCCCACAGCTGATAATTCCTTCCTCCAAGCCCTCCATTCATAGCAATGCCCAGTCGAGGAAGTGCTATCCTCACCTCGGAGATATGATGTGAGTTAATTTGACCACTTGAAATCCGCGAATTGACCCGAGTCAGAGCATCGAATCCCTGCCGTCTCATCGCGAACGACGCGGTCCCACACGCTTGGAGTATGGTGAGCGTTCGCATCCGGGGTTTGTTTCATCCTGATCGTCCTCTGACTTCAATGAGGGACAGACGGCCCTAGAGCGGGACCGAAAGAAGTGGCGGTCCCGCCGCTATGACTCGCCAGCACGATTGGTCTGCTGCCCGCATACTTAAACCACCCGCTGCGTCCATTGTCACCGTCGACAACATCACAGGACAGCACACGACATGCTACTCTCAAGCACGGACCTGCTTGCGTTCCTGCACTCCTGGCTTTTTCTGGGAAGCTACGCGCCTACCATTCCAACCCACAACAGTCCCCATGTGGAGCTCGATCACGCAACGCTGCTAGGCAGAGCGAACGGCTCGGTTGAGAGCTTCCTTGGGATCCCGTATGCACAACCTCCGTGAGTTCTCATCCGTCTGCACGAATCTTCGCGCTATAAATTGACCGCTTGCAGCGTGGGAGATCTCCGGTTCCGTCTTCCCCGACTCATAGACTCCTACCACGGCACTGTCAACGCAACGGCGTTCGGCAACCAATGCATTCAGCAAGGAGCGGCTACCCTCTCGAACGTGCCTCCCGAAATCCTCGAGGCTGTCATGCCGTTCCTCGGAAAATTCGCTCCTGACCCGACTGTACCCCAGAGCGAGGATTGTGAGTGACACTGTCACTCTGAACATGTGTTCGCAGCCGTTCTCATGCTTTACAGGTCTGAACTTGAACATCTACCGGCCTGCGAATGTATCCGCAGATGCCAAGCTGCCCGTTCTGTTTGTGAGTCTTCAATCATACCCCGGAGAAGTCAGTGACTTTGAGCATGAATGCAGTGGATCTACGGCGGCGGGTTTGCGGTTGGATCAAATGCGACGTGAGTGTTCTCGTGATGCCTACGTCTACAGCTGCTAACGGAAGATACAGGCCGTTGCATAACGGCACGGCGATCGTGCAGAGGTCCATAGAAATCGGCCAGCCAGTCATCTATGTGGCTGTCAACTACCGGTAGGTGTAGACCTTCGGAACCGAGATCGGAGGCTCAACAACGAGCTGCAGACTTACTGTCTTTGGGTTCCTCGGTGGTGCGGAAATCAAAGAAGCGAGAGTCGGGAATCTAGGTCTCCAAGATCGTAAGTCGTTCCATGCCCGCTCGAAATGTAAGCATCTGCTAAGAGTACTGGCTAACACAGAGCGAGCTGCGCTCCGCTGGGTCCACAAGCATATCTCGTCTTTTGGTGGTGACCCAGGCAAAGTCACTATGTGAGCAATCTGTTAGGCGAAGACTTCCTCCGCAGCGTGCTGACATTTAGACAGCTGGGGTGAGAGCGCCGGTGCGGCATCGGTCTTCTTCCAGCTCTTCGCCAACGGGGGCGACCCCCAAGGCCTCTTCCGCGCCGGGATCATGAGCTCGAGCTGGACTGTCCCTACTGGGGACATCTCCGGGGTACAAGGAACGTACGACTTCGTGGTGGATCAAGTAGGATGCTCAAACGCGACCGACTCTCTCGCATGTCTGCGAACGGTCTCGACCGACAGCCTTCTTGCCGCTGCGAACGCCACTCCCGGCACTGGCTTCGTACGTTGACATGCCTAGACGTGCGTGCGTCACCCCCAGTCTTACGGTATCCCTTCAGGTATTCACCCCATACTTGCCGCGTGCCGACGGCGTCTTCGTTGAGGATTCCCCTCAGCAGCTCGCGCGTCATGGCAAGATGGCCGATATTCCCTTCATAATTGGTACGTGACAACATAGTGCAAGTGACTCTCCGCATTACTCAAGCCTCCTTCCGCAGGCGATGTGAAGGACGAGGGCACCCTCTTCGCTTTGGGCAGCTTCAATGTCACGTACGGCTCTCCTCCGTCCCCATCGTTCCAGCGGAGCTGACTGAGTCGTCTAGTACTGATGACGAGTTCATCGACTACATCTCCCATGATGTGTTCCCTGGTGCGTCTCCTGCGGACCTCGAGAAGCTCCTGGAATGGTACCCCTCGGATCCCGCTGCTGGTTCTCCGTTCGACACGGGAAGTGCGAATGCGTTCACGCCAGAGTACAAGCGTATCGCCGCACTGTTGGGCGACTGGGCCTTCAATGCACCTCGTCGTCAGCTGTTAGAGACCTTCTCTTCTCATCGCACTGCGTATAATTTCCGTCAGTGTCCCTCTTCGTTCCCCGTCATAGGGTCAGCAACTAACACATACATCGTGATGAGTAGAGAGCGCACGCGTGAACGTCCCAGCATTAGGTTACGTGGGTACCTTGTGGCTTGACTATGTACTCGCGATGCTGACTCACTTGTTTGCTAGCCTCACGGACACGATCTGTTCGTTGCCTTTGCACCAGACGACATGACGGACTACTTCATCCGCTTCGTGAACACCCTCGATCCAAACGGAGACACCGATATGCACTGGCCGCGTTACGACACCACCTCCCGCGCCACTCTCGAGTTCAGCGAAGGCGATGTGCCCCTTAGCATCGCTGTCGACGATCAGCGTCTGTCCGGGATGAGTGAGCTCACGTCGCTCAGCTTGCGCTTCCCGCTCTAGTCACACAAACGGTTGTTTACTGCTGCGGCGACCAATGCAATAAGTATTCATGTGTCTAAGCCCCGTGTACGGGCCGGAGCGTTCAGCTCATAATGCCAACTGTTTCTTCGCATTCGCTAGCATCCGAAACCTTCAGCTTTCACGACCGTGACCCCGCTGATAGCGAGGATTTCCGTCGGACTCCCTTCCTTCGCGCTTATTCATGTTGTATCATGGTGCTGTGGAGTTCGTGCTCTCCACGAACATTTCGCCTAAGTCGCCGCTGTCGTACGGCCACTTTTCAGAGGTTCAACGTGAGTTGCAGGCTGAGGTGCAGCTGCTTGATTGCTCAGTCCCTGCAGGTCAGCGCTGGAGCGTCTACGCGTTAAGGCTGATGCCGACAGCCTTCTCCCATAACAACCGGGATCCGAGGCTCGCACTGTGTCCTTGAGCACAGTATGTAGAGTTCCTCTGAGTCTCATACGTGGAAGACGTCGCCGTTTAATATATCCGATTCGTAACAAACTACAAAAGGCAATCGTGACGCTGGTGCCACATAAGATCTCCTCCGCGTTCGCCTTTGGTTCGCTCCGGTGCCCTCACCCTCGACTCTTTTTGTCACTGAAGTTATTGTCAAATCTATGTTATGACCTTGGGCGTCGTTAATTCCGTTCCGAGGCTTCCTCCGGGTACGTAAGTCCGGCTAACGAGCCGGCGGCGGCCACAAGGTACATCACCCAGCATCACCCTGGCGACAGCGATCAGGTACGCTTTCTCGAATACCTCGAGGCCGCCTGCAGCTCGTGGGTTCATGATTTAAAAGGGCTGGCTCCCATGTCCGTTCCCTTCAACAAATCCTCCACCCCTCTCCACCCCTTTCCTCTGACCGGTTCAGCCTTCGCTCAAGCAGCGTTGCCTCCTTGTTTCTCATTCTTCTTTGATTGAGTCGCTGCTTTTGCCGTCTGCGACGGTCTTTGGAACACTTCCCTTCCTCTCCCGATCCTTTCTGCTTGATTTCTGGTGTTACTCGTCGCCTCAGCCCTTCATAGTCTAAGCAGTCGTCACTCCACACAAGTCAGGATGCAGTTCGCTACCATCTTCTACGCCTTCGCGATGCTCCTAGTCTGCGCGTTTGCTGCGCCGCTCGAGGTCCGTCAGGAGACTGTCTCCAACGTGAAGTGCACGGGCACCAAGTGAGTTCCCCGTTCCCAATCTCCCCCTTCCTATGCCCGCGTGCGATACTTGCGACCGCGGTACACTTCCGTAATTTCCCGTGTGTGATGGGTGTTGCTGACATGCACGGACCTGCAGGGCTCTTGACTTCCACACGTCCAACGTCGCGCTGCTCCAGATCTGCGGCGGCATCGCGGGCTCGATCCAGAAGTGCCAGGGCGCGCCGAAGTCGACGACCGGCCAGTCGGGCAATGTCCGCTTCACGATCACGCCCGTGGTCAAGGGTGACACCATCAACATCTCCAAGGGTCGCTGGGAGCGTGCGTGCCGTCTCCTTCGTCTTTCGGGGTGCGTTCGCGCTAACGGGTGTGGATTCGTTCGTTGCAGAGGGCATCAAGGCCGCGTTCGCGGTCTGCGGCCAGAACATTCCCTTCACGGCGACGTTCACAGGGGGTGCTGCCAAAGGAGACGTCAACGTTGTCTACGCGGAGGTGTAGATTGCGTCGGCTCTCCTGCGTTCGGTCAAGTTGGATGTTCTTGTCGGGTTTGCTGTGTCGAAATCTCATTCGGGTCTCACCAATCTTTCCGTGTGCGGGCGCGTGATGATACGACAGCTATATCGCTTCAGGCGTCCCGACACATGTAACCAGATGTAACCTGAGCCGGATTATTCTCATTCTCGGCGAGCCCTTCAGCAGAATGTCTGAATGAGTCATAGGCACCATTCTGGACTGGTGTCTGTCATGTACTGACACGATCACGGGTGTTCGTAAGGACTGGTCACTGCGTTTTTGTGAATTTGAAGCGCACCGCGGGTGTGTCAGACTTCAGTCTTATAGTTGCGCTTCAATATGAGGGGGTCCGAGCCCGCGTCGCAGCGCCTCGACGCTCGATCCCAGTCATGAAGGCTCATGAAGGTCGGCGATGACACATCCTGATTCCGGAGTCGGGATGCTTATTGAGGCAGCGGCGGGGTGGGCGGACAAGGGTACACGCTACGTTCTGTTCCAGGATATGAACTTACCACACTTTCGTCACGCTTGGCATACGTACTAGACTCCAACAAGGGTTATACGAAACTGACGGGGACGTTGACATAGTAATACAAAAGACTCGAGGTGAATCGGACGGGAACTATGACACCACAGCGGCCTGAGACTCCGAAACATGGGCCCCGCCTTTATCTTCCTCATCCGAGCGAGATACGACGTGCGATTCAAGTTCATCGTCGGACCGCGTGGGATGATCCGGGTTGATGAAGGCTCCAAGGGATGAGATGAAACTTGGCGTGTTGTATGGGTCCCTCACCGAGGAATGCAACGGATAGTCCCCGTCGACTCTGACGGTGGCCTTGTTGGCTTCCTGAAGGTCGAGGAGGAAGCGCGAAATGAGGATGGCTGTAAGGCTGCGAAAGGAATTGACAGTAAGTAGACAATCAGAGTACTCTGCGGTTACGGTGATTTGCGTACGGGCCGGTAAATGTGGTGACATCACTCCCGCCATGGCTCTCAATCCCCAGCTGCTCGACCGTCAATGAAACCGTGATTAAATAAGCCGAGTGAGATGACTTACTGCAGGGAGCGAAAGCACGAGGTGGAGAATATTAAGAACGAACAGAACTCTGGTGATGAGGGTCCTTATTCGTCAGGCGCCCTGTCAGCTTTGCTGTGGGACGTACACAAAATATATCATTCCTAGGCGCAGTTGAGCATAGATCAAAGTCGACGGCATCCTCGAACACAGACATACCATCGCAAAAGAGGACATCTGAAAGTGAGAGCCTCTTGGACTGGCTGATGTCCCTCGGAAGGCCCCTGCTCCGTAGCTTCGTCCAGGTGATGTAGAGGAGTAACATGTCCGCAACAATGAGCGGCACCCGAGAGATGACTACGACTGCGCGATCCTTCGGGTGAGCGCGAGGTATCGCAATATAATCACTGGCCAACCTACGCCTTTGTACGATGTCAGTACCATTCTGTATGAGATGATGGTAGAGAGCCAAACTTTAGGCCAATTGCGTCGGTCACATTGTCCAACTCGAGACATCCAAAAGGCGGGTAATTAATTCCAGAGACCTGATAGCCATATGGGACCTGCGTCCTCGATCAGTTCGTCCTCTTATACTCAGACAACGCTGTTGCCCTCACCAAGTTCACAGCTGCTGGTGCTAGAGACAAAGCGAGGATGAGGAGCCCTACTAGCTTGCTCCTGCTTAATACGTATGCACGGAGGGCGGCGAAGGCTCGTTACAACGTATCAGGTTCTTGTGTCCAAATGATGAATGCGGCACTTACCTGCCCCGGGGACAACTTGCAGTATCTGGATTGCATCCAGCGTTATCACAAACACGGAACAGCTACGCACGTGAATACATAGTCATTCCGCGGTTCTGAGAACTCTGCAAGGCTGCACACCAACCTCTGATTTTAAATTTGGTCAGCAATAGCCAGTGCACCGTGACGCACTGAGACAACTTACTCGATCCGAAGGAAAGGACCGAGATATGACCAACGCCAAAACATAGATCACCATCGAAATCCACTTGTTCGCGAAGAACAAGAGCGGTGCTCCGGTGCACTTGGCGGTCCAGAAGCATTCCACTTCGCGATTGATAATGATGAGATTGTCGTATATGAAGAGAGCTGCAGAGTTCAGACAGGGTGAATGGTGAGGACGCCAAGGACACGGTTGCAGTGGAGTATGAATGACGTACTCGAGGCTGCCAGAGTGAAGAACTTTTCCGTATAGCTATTTGGCGACGTGAGCAAGCGTTATCCGTAAGAAGCTTCCTCGATATGCGACGTACAGAGTGTTGAATAGGGCCACAAAGGCGGCAGCACCAGCATCTGCGTCGGAAGACATTCTGTAGTCGAGTGATAGCCCTCAGCACTTCGGCGAGGCCAAGGAAGATCGCCTTTGCACCCATGGCGCGCCCGAGTCTTATATGCGAACAGATGCATGCGGTCACACATCGGACACTGAGTCCTGGGATGGTCATAGATACACACTGGTCGAATCTCGTATTCCACCGCAGCTGCATCTTTGCAGAAGCTTGCAGAGGTACTTATTGTGGCCGTGATGAGATGGTCGTCTCCAGCTGGTTCTATCGGCTGTCCTACGCGCGACGACCGTGCGCATGAAGAGCAAAACGAGAATTAGTCCTCTATCATCTATATAGCCATTATGATTGCTGAGAGCACGAACGTACCACCTATGTATCATGCGCGCCGAGGGCGATGTTCATGGACGTTGAAAACTTTGCTGCGACCGCTATCGCGAATGTTGAACTAATCTTAGAACGATCTACACGCAGAAGTTCTCCGTCCATCATGGGTGGCTGTCAGCTGGAAGTTGACATTCGTGAGATCCTTGCCACGCACCCATATGTGTGACCGCGTCTGCCCATATAGCGACTGTCGCAGTCCGGGCGACCAATATCTCTGTCAGAATGGATCCGAAACTGCTCGAGCCCGACGACATGGCAGTGCGGCGATGAGCTAACGGATCTACCAGTCTTTTCAAGAGATATTCGAGTTCAGGCGAAGGTCGAGGAAGAGACAATGTCTATAGATAGGATGGAATGTCAGAACGATCATAACCCACAGAATCAACATGAGAACTAGTTCCGCATCGAGAGGCTTTCGGGAGCGGAAGCGGAAGACGATGGCCTGAGTCAAGGTCCTGCTTTCGAACCACTCCACTCAACCAGGGCAGCGCCGAAGGTCGGCCCCAACCAATGGCACGATCGACTCTACCTTCCACATTACGGTGTTCGACAAGGTCTGAATATAGCATCGGCGTCGCAGCCATCTCCCCAATCCAGGACGTCCAGATTGATAGTTCTCATTCGTCAAGAACAGAGAACTCGAGCCTCGTCATGTTCGATCCACCGAAAGCGGGCCTTGCGTCGCGACTTCCAGTCGGTCGATGGTAGGTCCGACGTACCCAGCCGGACGCAGACTATGCGGAAGACGACGACGCAGCGGCCTGCGACCGGCCTTCCTCCTCCCCATTCGAGCGCAGAGCGTCGTGGGGCCCCTCCGCGAACTCCGGGTTGATGAAAGCTCCAAGGGAAGAGATGAAGCTAGGCGCGTCGTATGGGTCCCTCGAGGAATGCAGCGGATCGTCTTCGTCCACTCTGACGACGGCGTGATTTGCCTCTTGCAGGTCAATCAGGAAGCGCGAGACCAGGATCGCCGTGAGGCTATGAGAGGAAACTCGTCGCATGAGTGGACAGTGGCAGTATTCTAAAGTTATGGTGGGATGCGTACGGGGCGGTGAAGTAGGTCACATAGCTCCCTGAACCATTGGTCAGTATCTGTTGATATGAAATGGATAATCAGCATGCAATTCGAAGGCGTGTGAGTCTGAGCCAAGCTGTGCGCATTACCGCTGTCGCCGAGAGGATGAGGTGGAGGCAATTGAGGGTAAAGAGAACGCTGGTTAACAGTAAGTGAGTCTGACATTCACCCTCAACTCGGCTTTTCTTGCGGCACGTACACGAAGTATATTGTGCCTGTAAATAGCATGCACAGCGGAGGGTCATCAACATGGCGTCCCAGCATCTCTTGTCACTAGAAGAGACGTACCATCGCGGAAGAGAATATCAGATAGTGACAGCCTCTTGGACCCAGCCTGAGGCTGTCGAACATCCCTCAGGGCGCCCCTACTGCTGAGCTTCGCCCAGGTGATGTATATGAGTAACATGTCGGCTATAATGACGGGCACTCGAGAGATGATGATGACTGCGCAGTCCCCTGGATGAGCGTGGACTATTGCATGTAATGACGAGCCGACCTACGCCTTGGTGCAAGGTCAGTACCCGACGAAAAGCAAAGCAGGCAAGACGACTGTACTGCACCTTAGATTGATCGCCGTAGTTGTCTTGTCTGCGAAGAGGCATCCAAATGGCGGGAAGTTCAATCCAGTGGGATCGTAGCCAAAGTGAACCTACAACGGAGACCGTGATATGACCATGAGTACGGTATGTAGCGATAAAATTGGTACACACCATATTAGCGGCTGATGGCACGAGGGAAAGAGCAAGGACGAGTAGTCCGAGGAGCTTGCTCCTGCTCAGCACATATGCACGGAGAGCGGAGAAGACTTATCACACATCACGTCAGGTTCCATGACCCATGGAGTGGAAACACGGCTTACTGGCGCCAGGAAACAGCTGCAGCACAACTATTGCCTCTGCCGTCATCTGGAAGACGAAACAACTGCAAACCTTATCAATCATCCCGAGCTTTGCGAAGGCTATGTACCAACCTCTGCTTATGGTCAGATATTGCCATGACAGGGACAGGTATTACGCACCTGATCTGAGAGGAACGTTGCATGCTGGAACAACAGCACAACGTAGTACATCATCAATAGCCACTTGTTCGCGAAGAACAAGAGTGACGCTCCGGTCCGCTTTGCGGTCCAAACGCAAGTCACTTCTCGCTCGAACGTGACGAAGGCGTCGTAGATGAAGACAGCTATGGCAAAAGAACGCGTTAGGCCCACAAAGGATGAGTTTCCCGACGGATTGCACGTGCCCGAGGCTGCCACTTGGCAGTGGTTCCCGGCATAGCTGTCAGGCGGTATCAGCAAGTGGTTTTCGCGACGAGCGGCCTAGGTAATATGCGACGTACAAGCTTTCGAAAAGGGCCACAGTCCCAACAGCACCAGTATCTGCGTCGTCAGACATGCTCGAGTCGGCAGAAGGTCGTCGTCTCCAAATTGTCGGGGCCGATGGATGACTGCGTTGGCACCCTGTGTACGACTGGATTTTATACTCGAGCACGGCGATGGGGCGACCACATCATGTGCTGTCTCCTCGAGGGCACTGAGGTACGCACGCTGTTCGCACCAGCAAATCTGACCCCAATTGACATGATCATGTCACCTGTATGTGCAAACGTAGGGATCAGCCGCAAATCATCTGTGTCACGTTTGCTCCCGTTATGCAGGTCCGTGTTCCTCCGGACAATCAGGCGAGGATTCCATCTAAAGATGATACTGTATGTCCTTGATATGAGTCTTCAGTACAATGATGATCCAGATGGCCAGATAACACACCACTTCTCGACCGAAGCGACGGAGCGCGAGGACGAGCACAAAGGTCGGCAAATCGAGGAGCATACTTATTGAACCTGATTAGCTGCGCAGTCCCATGAAAAAGAGACAGCGAACGTCCTGTTGACCTGTCGATTTGTTTCAACAGCCGGCACATTGTCGTTGGCATGCAGCGATCGGAACAAAGGTGACCTGACTAGTGGCAGTCGACACTACTTGCGGTGCGCAGTTTCGTAGAGATACTTCGGTACATAGCTGGGGCCTCAGACGACTCATGGCCGCCGTCTGCAGGGTGTGCCGCGTCGGGTCTTGAACTGACCCGCTCGCACGTAGAGTGCTCGAAATTTCATCTGCTAGAAAGAAGATGTCAAAGGGGAGATCCGCGTACAGCCAGAGGACATAAGAGCTCAACTGAAAAGGCATGTTGTATGTCTCCTTGCGATCAAGTTGGCAGCAAATTTACACCCGTTGCCAGGTGCACTTCTCCGGTACATGTCCGGTCAACATACACCTGTCGTGACCGAGACTCTATCGCATTGTTGATGTTGCCGATATCAGTTCCCGATGCCAGGAGCATGTTCTGAAGGATGAAGCGTTAGTTCCCAGTGAGCATGGCGCAGTGTGTACAGTCCCCCTAACATCTCTCACTCATGGTTACGACTTGTCGGATCGTGGGCTACCTAGGGAGACAAGATGGAAATGACAAGTTGAAGTTTGTATGATGACCGTTCAGAAGAAGCATAATCTGAAAGTACTTACTACCGCTTATTACTAGTTATTACACTTTGTTACGATGCTAGTTACCCACATTAGTAGACGCCCTTTGATTGGTACGCGCGCTATTACTAGCCAGACTAATCCGGGGCGTTGTCAAGTAACTCTGCACGAAACCACCACTACCTGTCTTTACCACCATGCCCTCCATCGACAATGACGACGACTTGTTCAGCTCGCGCTACCTCTCGGCGAAGACTGGACCAACGCCACACAAGTCGCCGTCACGACAAACCCTCACCTTGAACGGCCGCAAGTCCTCCGCGTCTCTGCGAGGTCCCTCGTCTCTTGCCGACGCGCTCGGGGACGATGCAGGGAATGGCCGGCACTCACTCGCACACGAATTGGCCGCAGCGCTGCTTCCAGAGCCGAGCGCAGGGTCCAAGCTACTTGCGGAGGAGTTTGGGATCGAGTACGATGAGGGCGCGGAGGGCATAGATGGCACCCCACAAGGCACGTACGATGAGTCCGCACCACAGTTCCGGGGCGAGGAGGAGGGGGTGGAGGTGGATATGGGCGGTGTAGATTCGCTCGCCGCGCAGCTCAATGGTGCCTCGTCCCATTCACATTCACCCGCCCACCCCGTGGAAGATGTCCCGCCCGACTTCGACCCCGACTTCCGCAGCCCCCCGGTGTCTCCGACGAAACCTCGACGACAGCCCGATCAGGACCCGATGGCGATTCTTGCCGCCGACCTGGAGTACACGGAGAAGTTCCTATCGCAACTGCGTCGATTGGACGTGGGTGAGCCATCTCATACCACTCCGACGCTCGAGCGGCTCGCGTCGGACATGATTCGACGGATCAATGACGCGACTCGCGACCGAGAGACCCAGCTGCGGGAGCTACTCGAGTACGAACGCGAGTTCCGCAAGATTTCGGGCGAGGTCGGAGGGAACGACGCGCTCAGCGTGCTCCCCGAGCTCGAGGACATCATCAAGGACGATGTCGTGGCGCCCCCGGCGACGCGCGCTGGAGCAGAACTTGCGGACCTCGATACGATCGCGGAGGATGCGACGCTGCAGTCGAACGACTGGGAGGTGGACCCGGACCGCGCAGGACTCGGGGATGAGGATGAGGACGAGTACGGCTCGGCATACCCGCCTACACCGGTGAAGACGGAGTTCCCGCTACCCCCATCGCTGAATGGCCCTCCCACACCTACTGTAGCCATCACTCACCTCACTCATCTCCGCACTTTCACGGCGTCCACGGCAGCGTCGCTCGCCACAATATCGGAACACACGCAAGTCAACGCCGCTGCCACGACCGAGGCCGGCCGGAAGATCCGTGCGCTGAAGAACAAGCTGGGCGGCTGGAGGACGGAGTGGGACAGTGCGGAACGGAGTAGAGTGCGAATAGAGAAGTGGGAGGCGGGGATCGTGGATGGCGATACCCCCGTGTCGGGTGCGACCTCGCCACCGAGGGTGCAGCGAAGGATAGACGGGAGAAAGCTCGTCCAGGAACACATGCAGGCCTTCGAGAAGGCCCTCGCGGAGGCCCATGTGAAGACGCAGGCGATCATGGCCGCCGTCTCATGAGTGTTTCCTCTTTGCTCTGCGTCCGCGTTTTCCTGCTTATCGTTATGTTACTGCTACTGCTCGCTTGGTTTCACGGATCATATGAAGTGTGGGGGGATTGGGGCAGTTTGTCGAAGAGGCTGGCTGCTTCGAGATTACTCTCGTTATGACTCACGCTCTTACGACGCATGCGCATTATATCTAGTACATCTTTCGCTACACATTGTTCAATTGCTGCTATATCAACACGGCGTCATGTACTCTCACCCCCAATTGTTTGACATAGATCATACCTGCGATCGCCATAAAGCATACCCTTCGTCATGTCATCATGGTGGCTAGCCGGTGAACTTGAACCTGCGGGAGTGTCGTCAGTATAATTCACAGACCCAGTCCTCCAATCGCGATTCAAGTTGCGTACCAATTCGTGCTGTAGCGCAGCTCACACGTTAGAGAAGGTCGAGTATACGATCTGTGAGGACGACGCACCGTGCTTCCACTGCTTCGCTTCTGACGACCCTCTTCGGGTCATCCAAAGCCTTCGCCAGCTCGCGTATGACCGTGGCCTTCTGCGGGTGCAGGACATCATATCGTACTACGCTCGGGAGGATGGCCAGATAGCGGAGAGCCGCCACACGGACCCGCTATTGCCAAACGTAAGCTTCAAATCACCCTTCCGATGGAGCGGCGACTGCTATACTCACCACGGATGGCATCTGCGACACTAGACTGTTCTTCAGCATCGTCGATACCAGACTGGATGCGTGCTCCGCGATGATTGCGTTGTCTTTCTCGCTTGACACCGCGGCTGCGTGCAGCGTGTCGATGACGCCCGCCCGGATCTCGTTGTCCGGCAAGTCGATGCCACGGAGGAGTAGAGGCATGAGCTGCGCAGTTCAACAGTGAGAAATGCACGGTATAGCGCGAGAGGGAGGGCCTTACCGAGGGCATCTCATGTACGTATGTGGACTTGGGCACGGATTTGATGAGGGCTGCCAGCGCGACGAGGTACGCGTTCTGCCGCGGTGAGTCTACGAGGCGATGAGCACGAGAGCGCGGACAAACACATTAGAATGAGCGGAGTACTCACTAGCTGAGACTTTCGCGCCCTCGATGATCCGCGGGAGGACAGAGTTGCAATACTTCTGAGCGTAGAGGATCTGGGGTGCACGATGAATACGAAGGACGGAGAACACCGAGCTGATAGATCCAGCACATACCCTCAGAACCGCATGGTTTTTCTTCGTCAAGACCTTATCGGTGCCAGGGATCCTACCAACAGCCCGAGCAGCGTCCCAGCTGACGTGCTCATCGACAAACAGTTCAAAGAGGCGGTCCACGTTCTGCGTCGCTCGCGCATGTCCGCGGACGAGCAGGGCCTTGGTGAGCTGTCAGGTATGAATGAGTCGATACGTATGCGATACAGTGGACGGTGAAGAGACGAGTAGCATACCCATGTGAACGTCGATATAGCGTTTCGACGAGCCTCCGGGGGTGCACTGGTGTTTGCAATCTGTGATGTCCAGAAGCCATCGATGTTCGACGAGAGGAAAGCCTCCAGCTCTGATCAAACCGTCAGAACGCGAAATCCGCCTTTGAAGCCTAAGGATAACGACTTACTCTCCGCGTGCCTGTTCACGACTGCGGCAATGAGGTGCATCAGAGCCTCCCTTTGCAGAGCGTTCTCCGCATGTGTGACTATCCACTGGAGCAAGCCGTCGAGGAAAGCGACCTCATCTGGCACTGGCAGCGTAACCTGGTTGATGCATCCTAAGCATTCACTGACAAACGATACACATTGGTTGCAGACCCACCTCTTTGTGAAGCGCGATCACGGCTGCAGAGAATAGCACGAGGAGGTTCTTCTGGTACGTGGACGCGCCGAGCTTCACATGACGTCAGAACGATCCTGCCAGATAGATTATCACAAAGAACGAACCTGTAAGGGACTGAACCTCCTGCCAGCAGGGACCTTCTGGATGCCCTGGGTGAGCTGCGACACGTCCCCGTCCACATATGCCGCGAATACGGACTTGACGAACGTCTCTTGCCTCCTATTGCTAAGTCAGCGATGCACCGGCGCCCGGAACTGATGAAACGTACGCAGCAGTGAGTGTCTGCGTAACCAAAGTCACAATCTGCGCGGCCACTGCGAGCAGCCGCGGATCCGTGGCGACCATAGGCCTCTCCTCCGCGCCAAGTGCAGAAAGTATGAAGAGGTTGTACAGCCGCGGAACCAGCCGGTCGATATACTTGACCACGTCCGTGTGGCCCAGCTCAATCTTAGCAGACAGGACGTCCGCAAGCGTCTTCAGTATCGAGTGCGCGTATGCAGCCGCGGGCTCCAAGTCCTCCGGAGCAGAAGCTGGGGTGGAAGACGGAGATGGGACACAGAGGAGATCGAGCTTGGTGGAGAGACGAATGACGAGCGTCTCGAAGAGGTCAGGTTGTGTGCAGAGCTTCTTGAGCGACGCGAGTGTTCGCCAGTACTTGATGCGCTCTGCGTCTGCGTCACGAGGTGGGGCGCGGTCGGGGAGGGCAGAGAAGAGGAGTGGCAGTGTGTTCCCAGAGACGTGAGACGGTGCCACGGCGGAGACTGTGCATAGCAGGTCCAGAGAGACCTCGCTGACGAGGAAGTGCACGTTTCTCAACCTGTTGCGGAGCGGAGGAGGGGAGAGTGCTCACCTGAGGTCAGTCTCATCCTCGTCCTGCTGCAGCACCTCGTTCACGTTGTGCACCACGAACCCGAGCTCCTCGTCTGTAAGCAGCCCTGGAGTGCGTACCATGCTCTTGAGCGCGTCGATCGCAGGGTAAGCCGTAGCGGGAGTCTTAAGCCCCACTGTCAGCACGCCTATGACCTCGTCCTTATAGGGAGACAGAGGGACGTTTCCCTCTTCCGGGAGGACCTCGGGGTCGTGCGATGTCGACTCTCGCGCAGCCTCGATCAAGTCCGCAAGCAGTCTCAGCGTCGGGGTTCGGTTCGGAAGCTCGTCAGGGTCATAAAAGAGCTTGACAAAGTGCGGGACCGCTCTGGCGAGGGTAAACCGCGCAACGGACGCTACAGAGATGAGTTGAGTAACGCGAGACACGTGCAGGAGGAAGAGCACTGACGCGTCGTGGACATGAACGCGCAGAGAACCTTGATGGCATGCTTAGCCTGGCTCTTCTCTGGTTCGCGCAAA
Source organism: Polyporus arcularius HHB13444 (assembly GCA_004369055.1). Classification (NCBI taxonomy): domain Eukaryota; kingdom Fungi; phylum Basidiomycota; class Agaricomycetes; order Polyporales; family Polyporaceae; genus Polyporus; species Polyporus arcularius. Next base: position 54,944 of record ML211020.1, on the reverse strand, counting down.
ATCTGGATGCACTCTTCGCAAGCCTCCTTCGCCAGCCCTTCGATCTCCGCATCGTCCGCCTGCTCGGCAGGAGCCGCGGAGTAGATCGTCTGAATGAGAACCTGCGTGGTCTTCAACGCCTTCTCCTCCGTGACGTTGTCCGTCGGCTGGAAGATCTGGATGGCCGAGTGAGAACACCGTAGTGAGCCGGAACATAGCACCGACCTCGAGCTTGAGTGTGTTCCACATCTTGCGTGCGAACTCCCTCACAACGGCTCGACCATACACAGGAAGACAGACATTGAGCGTGTCAAGCGTATCTTTCTGTCGTGTATGACTTGTCAGGAATAGACAGACTGATATGATAAACTGGATACCTTCGTGACGGGAGATCCTGCTGTCAGCTTCTCCAAAAACACGGGTACCGCCAACTTCCCAAACGCAGGCGTAGCGTGCAAACAGGAGCTATCGGGCGAAGTAAGGGTGAGTAAAGACTGCTCTGTCTACGAAGATGGCGGGCTCACCGTAGTGCAGCCTTGAGGTCCTCCGTGGTGATGCCGTATGGGTCATTAGGAGGCGGCCTGAACGTGATCGGGAAGTAACAGAACGTGATGTTGAAAAAGTCCTGGAACCTGTCGGCTTAGGCTTGGACACGTAACGACAGTATAACGTACCTCTATGAATTTCGTGGTTTCGAACTCGATCAGGAGAACGCGGTCGATCGCGAAGGCCAGGAGGAGGTTGCGAGGGTCCTTCTCTCCTTCCGCTAAGCCGACATACCCACGGATGAACTCGTCGCCCATGTTCTTCAAAGCTTCTCTCTGGTTGGCGACGAGATTGTCGATGATGGTGAACACCATGAAGCGCTGCGATTGCACAAGGACGTTCATCTTCACATGCGCGAAGAGCCTGCAGACGCGGTCAGCGCGAGTACTCGGCGAAGCGTGTTGCTTACGCCTTGGCAACTTCGACAGCATCGATGGACGTAAACAGCGGAAGCTTGGTGAGGGTGACTAAGCCCTTCAGAGCAGGTATGATGGTCTCCGTGTCTTCGAGCTTGCCGCAGTAGAACGCGACCAGTGTCCGGACTTGAGCGACGGAGGCCGTCAGAATGATGAGAAGCTTGAGCAGCGCAAGACGTGCGCACCGGATTGACGGTTGAGCTTCTCAGGGGGACACCGCGCGATGACGAGGGAGAGGAACTCGACGCCTGAGTTCGTGATATGTGAACAGGGTCAAGACAGGGAGTTGTCGAGGTAGTTACCCTTGGTGCGTAGATCGTCTTCCTCCGAGGTGAGGTACTCGCCGAGAGACTTCACAACATGTAGCAAGTTCGCATTCCCCTGCTCAATCTCTAGGAACTATTACGAGATTGTTTGCTGGACGAGAGGCTCCGGACACACCTTTGACCGTGTCCTCGATCTCCTGCTCCTGCTCCGACGCAATCCATGTCCTGACAAGCCGATCTATTCGTTCCATGTGCGACTATATCCCAGTGAATATTCCAGTGAAACACGAGCTGGTAGCACGGGTAGAGGAAAGGAGGAGGAGGAGGAGGAGGACAAGTTTCGCGGCCAAGTTCACAGCGTCTATCTTATCGACGGACTATCGGACCGGCCGTTAAGCGCTCGGTCAGGGCGCTGAATGCTTAGCGGGATGAGTTAACGTTCGACTGCTACTGAATATTGAATCATCAGCCATCATCCTCCCCGCGGCTCTTGCACCGGTCTTGTTTATAACTTCGGTTTGCCATGCCCGAAGTCTCCCAGAGTGCGTTCATAATGCCGGGTCGCGGGCTTCATCACGCCGTGAGAAGGACTTCGACGTCCAGGTGAGTAAAGCACTATGTTCGCAGCCAGCGGTATTCTCCATGCTGTAAGTAATCAATTAATCATCGACCAGCGTTGAGCGGACGCACGTTGGCCAAGGCTGGCCACGAGTATCCAAAACATCTGTAAGTTCTCGGCGAGACCACCAAACTGCGGACGAGCCGCTCTTCAAAGGCCCGCACAATCATGACGCAACACCTCAGGCGGCCTCATTACTCGAGCTCACGAATGGACCGGGGCGCTCGAACTCTGAGATGACGAAGGCGGTTGTCGTCCTGCGCCGACCCAATCTATGTGTTCGCGGCTGGGAATGGTCAGTCGCTTTCTGTCTACACAGTTGCACAAGGACCCTCTCAGATATGTGCCGACGACAGGAGGAGAATGCTGTATTATCGGCTTCGCCACCTCATGGATTTTGGTACACAAAGATGCCGAATTTACTCGCTTCCCTTGCCTTCGCTCACCTAGAGTTGGTACGCAGAGTTGATCTCGGACCATCTTCATAGTAGCTGACCATTCAAAAACACTCTACTACCGCTTGTGGGACGCCCGACGGCCACATACTTCCGTAGCACCCTCGTGTGCTGCGCGACCTCTAAGTCATCGTGACACAGGCACTAGTCTCCTGTTCCGGTTGATGTGATCGTGGTTAGATATGGCCGGTGCAACCAGTGCTCGGACCTCGTCTCGACGTCAATCATAGTCGAGGTGTGGCTAATGCTTCGGTTAAGTAGAGCTTCATCGTGCAACGGGTGTCATTGCGTTCAACCTCGACCCGTACATAGCAGCCACCACCTTAGCCTGGTCTCAACATGTCCTCCGGCGTGGATGTTGCTGCAACTGTGGCCCTCTTTAACGCACTGTACGTCGCACATTTCCATCAGGCTCCCACACCACATAGCTCACACCGTCGAGTAGCTATACTGCTGGATACTGCGGGCTAGCAGCCACCGGTACGTTACGCTCTTCGCAGGCCATGCATGGCCCACCTCATGCGTTCTCTCGCCATAGTTGTCTTCTTTTACGACGCCTTTGTCACATTTGATCGGGAAGTGTCGTGCGTCTGGACCGCCAAGTGGACCGGAGGGTCATATCTATTCATCGCGAACAAGTGGATATCCATGTTGTACTACGTTGTGGCGTTGGTCACATCCGCAACTTTCCCTTCCGATAAGGTGAGCGATTACAGTCCGTGTTACGGCAGTACGCATCTGACAGCACCCAGAGGTGTGTGTACTTCATGAGTAGGCTCGAGATGTCCAGCCTCTTATCGCAGAATGACCACGGACATCCGTAGTTGTTCCTCATTTGTTATAGCGCAGGAGGCGATTCAGATACTGCAATTCTTTCCTGGGGCCAGTAAGTCATAATTCTAGAACTCGGACAAAGCATCTGATAAGTTACCCAGTCTTCTCCGCCCTTCGGGCATTTGTTCTGAGCAAGAGTAAACTCGTCGGCATACTTGTGCTTGCCTTGTCTCTCGCTCCAGTCGGTGCCAATATGGTGAGTGGGCGTCATTGCTTTGCACCATTTGGATCGCGACAATTAGCGGTCGACATAAACAGGTCAAATTTGGCTATCAAGTCTCAGGAGAGAACATGTCGCCGTTCGGATGCCTAGGGACAGACAACGAGACTGAGGCGGTCTCAAACAGGTTCGGCTCTTCATCTGACCTCACACGATTTCCCGCTGACGTGGTTGAAGTGGTATGTACTCATGCGATAGTGCGCACTAGTGCGCGCTCATCCAAGAAACTGCACAGGCGTATACATATCTCGAGTGCCACTCATAGTCGCCGACATATTACTCGTCTACATCACCTGGGCAAATACAAGCAGTAGGAGCGCATTGATAGGTCTCAACCTGGACAAAAGGCTGTCTCTGTCGGACATTCTCTTTCGCAACGGTATGTCTACAGAAACAGTAGACGTGCTCTTGGATGTCGTGGCTCATGACCTCCTCACCACACACAGGAACGATATATTTCGTGTAAGTTCCCCAACGGTATTCAGCTCACCAGGGATCTGCCATAATTACGTTGCGGCTACCAGGATACTGTCCGTCCTGAATATTCTCCACCTCGTTCTGTCGGTGACCGCGGTAATGCGCCTCACGAGTCTCTCAGCGTCGAAGTGCATGCTCATTCTCTCCTTCCCTCCAACAGACAGCTTCTAATGCACTAGGGAGCTATGTGACATACTTCACCACCCCGTACGCCTATCACAGGTGACATATCACTGCGATTATGTACTCACTCACTGTCACTCTCTATTTGCAGCATCACAGCCATTCTCGTCTCGCGCTTCCTCCTTGACCTGCAAGAAGCCAACCAGGATGTTGTGAAACTTGACGCCGACGACCCGCTGCACACTTTGAGGGACCCATACGCTACGCCCAGCTTCATCTCACCCCTCGGTGCTTTCATCAATCCAGACGTTCCCGTGCTGACCGACAATGGACTCGACTCGCACTTTGACTGGGACAAGGAGGAGGGGTTCGGCACCTGGCAGGCCGAGTCTCCGGGCGCGGCGTCCTCGTCGTCATCCTACGCATAGCCCGCGTTGGGTCGCGTGCCTTGAGATTTAATCCTCCTGCCGGGTCAATTAGAAGTACGTCGGATCGATTCTCCTCGTGTATTTTCTTCGCAAAGGTGTAATAGGCTACTCCACGCTCTAGCTCATAGTCATGCTGACCGCTTGTATCTCGGCCGCACTCCGTAATCAGATCGTCGCCTACAGCGAGGCGGACTGGAGGTGACCGGTATGAGAACAAGGTCAGCGAGGCTGTGAAGATCAACAACTCCAGGCACATTCCATGTTCGCAGCGTCCAGCCACAGATTCGGCTGTACAGAGCTCTCGCCATCGACTGCGGACATATGGTGGCCAAGGGGCCTCAAGGACTCCATAGGTACCGCCATATCACCGCACTGAGAATCCGAAGTCGTAACTGCGACCACTGCGGCGGGGTCTCTGGGTGCCCTTCTCTTCAGGTAAGCCCTGTTTCATAGTGTCGTGCTTCGTTACTGATCCGATAAAGTACTGTCGAACTTCGACTTAACATATCGCTCGTCAGCATCGAAGCAACTCCAGCAATACACCAGTGTTCCGACGCCCTAGCCAAGGGGACCGTCACCGTGTGCCAAGTAGGGCAACTTCCATTATTTAACGCGCATACACTGATGCTTCTCTTGTTGCAGTGTTGATGGGTGGCGTGTTGGGCGTCGAAAGTATCCCTGCCGCGTCACGATGGTGTCTCGCATTAGGTTCAGACCTCGTAGATGAGGCGAAGTAGGGTCCTTCGAGGTAAGTACCCCATCACCGCTTCCTATCGCTACAGCAACCCGGCATGGCACACTACTCGAGCAGGCTCCACCAACGACGAGAAGGCTTCCTTGGGTCCATCTTCGAAGATTCGTGTGTAGAGTCCGATGCATACTCAGAAGTGTAGGTCTCGATTCGCAACGGTCAGCCTGTTCTCGTGCTGATTACATGCCGATAGCTCACGCAGCAAGCGTGCCGACAGTCGCAGAAGATCTTCAGATGAACAGCTCGCGCAGTGGTCTATCTACTGGGCTGCGCGCATATTGAGTTCGAGCAGGAAGATGTATACTTGATGCCCACTTTATCCGCCCGTCCTCAGGCCCTTCGCCTCAGTCCGGGTGCCTACTATCAGGCGTTCAACACGTAGGGGTATGCGAGTTTGCCCTCGCAAAAGCCGTCATGCTGAACATCTCAATCATCTCCAGGTCTGAACCTTTCACAGCTCTATCGGAGGTATCTGCGGTACAAGTTGAACTACCACAGGCTTCGGTCACACAAGCAGGTATGCGGCGCAGCCTTGCGCTCGCACGTCTATTCTCATTCGACTGATATGATCAGGTCAGGTGTTGTCAGACTCTGCGGGCGCGACGAGCATGCGTATTCATGATAAAGCGCCTGGAGGTACTCTTCGGGGCGGTGGTCTCGCGGTGGTCGAGTATAAGACCCCGACTCTGCAAAGGACGTCACTGCGGCAGTTACTCGGCCACGATAACTTGAAACCAACGCCCCTCCACCATGTCCTCCGATTCAGACACGGGTGCTGCTGCTATCGTCGCCCTTTTCGACAGCTTGTACGTCCCATGCTCCTCGGCGTCGCCTTGCAGACAACAGCTTCCTCACGCCGCGTCGCAGGTTTACTGGAGCTTACTGCCAACAGGCAGCCTCGGGTGAGAGCACTACATGGCTATGTCCTCATTGTGAAGCTCATGGCAGTTAAATCGTAGTCCTCTTCATCTACGACACATTCGTCACGTTCGAGCGAGAAGTGACGTGCTTCTGGACCGGCCAATGGACCGGAGCGCCTCTCTTGTTCTTCGTGAACAAGTGGGTCTCCATCGTGTTCTACATCATGACATTCGTCCAATTTGCACCTTTCCCTTCGGACAAGGTGAGCGAGCTGTCTTCGTTTGGTTTTATGATCCGGCGATCATGATATCTGACTTGAACCAGAGGTGAGTGTATGGATTGCCACAATGTCACGATATGCTTACTGACGTCCGCAGTTGTTCCCTCTTTCAAAACACCGTTGTGGCATTCGAGATACTGCAGTTTGTGCCGGGGGCAGGTGAGTCACGACGTGCTTCCCGTTCTCCGTTCACGATGTCCTGATAGCTTGAGACGAGTGTTCTCCGCTCTCCGTGCATACGTGCTGAGCCGGAGCAAGCTTCTCGGCGTGTTCATCCTCGCTTTATCCCTCGCCCCAGTAGGTTCCAATTTGGTGAGTGGATGGTCACCGTTTGGATCATGCGGATAGATGCGCTTAACACGTGAATGGTGCAGGTTGATTATGGCTATCAACTCTCGGGAGAGAACCTCCCGCTGATTGGATGCGTCGAGACCAACAATGAGACCGAGCCAGTCATTCTGAGGTTAGGCTCTCGCTATTATCACAACTCGTATCGATTTTGACACTGACTTCGTACAAGGCGTAGGTCGGCTAGTAATTGAATGAAGCGTACGCTCACTGGGAGAACCGCGCAGTCATACTGATCTCTCGAGTGCCGCTCGTTGTTGCGGATACTTTGCTCATCTACATTACCTGGGCCAAGCTCGGCAGTAGGGCAGCCCTTACGGATATCCGGCATTCCAAGAAACTGTCGCTTTCGGAGATGCTCTTTCGTGATGGTACGTCACTCTCCCCGCGATAGTAGCTGGCGTACCCCGAGGATGTCGCAGCTGATGATCGTCGACCTACACCTCTCACAGGGACCATATACTTCGTGTATGTCCTGCCACACGCCCGAGTCAAGGCCGGCTGACTGGATCACACACTGGCGCAGCGTGCTGTTCGTGCTGAATGTCCTCCACCTCGTCCTTTCTGCGACTGGGGTAATGCTCATGGCTTGTCTCGCGCCTCCGAACTACAAACTCATGCTCTGTCTTCTGTCGACAGTTAGTGGGAAATTCACAAGGGAGCTACATGACCGAATTTACTTCCCCGTACGCATACGCATTTCACTATAACTGCAGGTTCCTGCAACCGTCTACTCATGCAATGATCTTGTTATGTAGCATCACAGCCATCCTGATTTCGCGCTTCCTCCTCGACCTGCAAGAAGCGAACCAGACAGTCGTGAGACTCGACTGCGACGACCCGCTGAGTTCTTCGAGGAGCCCATACGACGTGCCGAGCTTCGTCTCATCCCTCGGAGCTTTCATCAACCCGGACCTTCTGACATCGTCCGACGATGAACTAGAGTGGGACGTTCCCTCGAGCCCAGACGAGGAGAAGGAACGCTACACAAAGGCCGAGTCTCAGGGTGTTGAGTGGTCGTCTTCGTCCGCGTAATCTGCTACCGGCGTCGGGAAGGGGTGCGAGGACGAGGATGGAGCGAGAGAGGGTACTCATGGGTCATCATAACCTTCGTGGAGCAGGAGGTTGCAGTTCAATCATCCAATATACAGATCGAGTTAGTCACACGCCGGTCAGGTCAAAAGCAGGAACATGCAAAACAATCATATTGGGACGCACCCGCGTCTGAGATGCCGTCCAAACAGTAGTGATCGCAAGGAGGTATCGAGAGATGAGCGCTTGAGCAGCGACCTGCCATCGAGCAACTGATGAGTTACTATAGTAGTACTCCGACAAAGAGTAAGTAAGTAGTGATGAGGAGGCCCCAGAGCGAGAAGCTGGGCGAGAGATGGCACTGACAGCGTTCGGAGCGACTGGACGCGACCCACGTGGTCTGCCACAGACGCGCCCAAGACGCGCACTCTTGCTCGCACTCTGAGTCTGAAGATCACCCACGCGTCTCCCATCCTCTGAGTCTAAGTAGTCCGTACATGCTCAGTCTGCGCAGGATTTAGCGATACCAGCCTTGCCTCGCAGATACTCAACTTGAATCCTGCGCCCGCTGCCCATAATCCGGACTGCAATCACCGAACTCCGAGTGAGTATGCACTCCGCATGCGTAGTCGCCTCAACCATATCTGACCAGAGAATATGGGATGTTCCATAGTCGCTCAGCCGTCCTGTATCGTGATCTGAAGCTGCTTTTCCGACGAGGGAGAAGAACTCTGACGGTATCACACCGACTACCAGTAGACGGAGGGCAAGAACGCAAGCAGGGCGCAGCTGCGATTTGTAAGAGCCCGCTCCTCGGAACCGAAAGCTGGCACTTCGTGGCTTGACGAAGGGGTGAAGGTACTCATAGACGACGCCACGCAATGCATGCAATCGACGCGATGGCATGGCAGTACCGGGAAGAAGACATGATGGGCACAGACATTGTGCGGCGCCGACTGGCCCGCCACCCACCCGGACGCGTCCTCGTGCTCGCACCGTTTGCGGGAGAGGTCCTGCCCTCTCGGACGTCCCCACGCACACAGGACACCACGCTGCTCGAGACTCTGTCTCAGTAGGTCTTAGTGGCGTTTGTAGGAGGCTCTCTGTTCCCGAATACGGTCATTCTCTTTCTCCTCCGCCTCCGGCTGCCCCTCTCCCTCCGTGCCCATCGAGGAGCCCACGTCCGATGGTGACGCTCGTGCGTAGCATAAGGACGGCCATGCGACGGATGCCTTTGCGGTCATCCGGCATCTCGCACAACCTGAAGGCCCCTCTGGCTATTGCCCCACTCCAGCATGGCGCCCTCCGATGCAGATGCTGCCGCCGCCACAGTGACCCTGTTTGACGCGCTGTATGTCTATCTCAAGTATTACTGATAACGTTGCTTGCTCACGCAGTGGGACAGCTACACAGACTGGTACTGCGGACTGGCAGCATCAGGTGCGTTGACTAGTACTACATGCAAATCACAAGCTTATTCTTGTCGACCTCACGCTTGCCCCTTGCCGTAGTTCTGTTCATCTATGACGCTTTCGTCACGTTCGATCGAGAGGTCGCATGCTTCTGGGCGGCTGAGCGGAAGGGCGGAGCATCCGTCTTGTTCTTTGCGAACAGGTGGATCTCGATGACACTCTATTCCTTGTTGTTGGTCCAATTCGCATCCTTTCCTTCCGATAAGGTGAGTTGTATCAGTTCATACCGTCATGCCATGGCAAGCACTGATTCGTCTCAGAGGTGGGTATTGCCCTGCATGAGCTCGGAGTACTGCGGAACGACTCATACAGACACACATAGATGTTCCGCTCTCGAGACTGCACTTGAGGCATTATCTATACTGCAATACATCCCCGGCGCAGGTACGTTGCATCCGGCTCTCAAAACAGCGCATCTGATGAACTCCCGCGACATGAAGTCTTCTCTGCCCTCCGTGCATATGTACTGAGCAGGAGCAAACTTCTCGCCATACTCGCCCTTGCGTTGTCTCTCACACCGGTCGGTGCTAGCTTGGTGAGCCGATGCGTCGTTTCAGAATCATGTACTAGTAGATGCACGATGACTTAGCTGCAACGCAGGCTCGATATGGCTATCATATCTCTGGGGAGAACTTCCCGCCATTTGGATGCGTTGAGGTGGACAATATGAGTGATGCTATATTCCTAAGGTTTGGTTCTGAACCTCGTCGCTTACGTGTGCTGACGAGTTTGTATCAGGCGTAAGTTACTTGTGATTATAGACAGAACTAGAGCGCGCTCATCCAAGAACTTACACAGTCACAGTCGTTTCTCGAGTATCGCCCATCATAGCCGACATGTTACTCATTTACATTACCTGGACAAAGCTGAGCAGTAGGGGCGCCGTGAGGGGTATTCTGCAGTCCACAAGACTGTCGCTATCCGATGTCCTCTTTAACGACGGTATGTATCTCTGAGGCAACATACTCCGTAATGGCGTCGTCTGTGGCTGATGCTGACCTGCAAACAGGAACGATATACTTCATGTGTGTTCCGCTCGAGCGAAGCTGATGGCAGGATACCTGATGGGTTCATACTCTCAGAGTCCTGTTCGCTCTCAACATCCTCCATCTCGTCTTGACTCTCACCGCGGTATGTTCATGGTCTCTCTGGGGGTCCGTGTTGCATCCAAGTTGATTGTGGCCTGAGCAGCTGGCAGTCAGTGGCGGCGATGGCGCCAGTTATGTCACCATATTCACCACCCCGTACGCATTTCACCGTAGCCCGAGTACACTGAGATCGTTGAAACAAGGCGGCTCCTTTGATTGTGCAGCCTCACAGCCATCCTGATCTCGCGCTTCCTCCTTGACCTGCAAGAAACGAACCAGGCTGTCGTCCGAGTTGACCCCGACGATCCGCTGCATACGTCGAGGGACCCATACGACACACCTTCCTTCATCTCGTCCCTTGGCGCTTTCGTCCACCCGGATGATTCGGCGCGGTCCGACGATGAGTTCGAGATGTACGACGTATCGCGGCCGGTCGGGGAAGAGGAGGATGGGGCGGGGGTCTCGAAAGTTCAGCAGGCCGCTGCGCCTGCGTCGTCGTCTTCTGCGTAATCGGCATTTTGTGGACGTTCTTACAGTGCGGCTGCCGCTGCGTATATTGTATTTTAATCCGTCGATGATCTGTGCGGCCTCGTCAGGACTGAAGAGGGCAGATACGAGAGCAAAAGGTGCGCAGACTCGGTGGACGCGACCCACGTGGTCTCCCGCCACAGACGCGTTTAGGCGCTTCGGCTGAGGTCGTTCAGGACGGCGAACTCACGACCTGCGTTCAGCCACCACCCTCTCTGTGCTTTCTGTCGAACAAATGATTCGACATGCTATCCAGCCAGTTTTGCACCCTCTCCGTCGTTTGTGCTTGCTCGAATGCCACACCGCGCAAGCCCCTGGTCTCACCGCATCTGCCAGCATCTGCCCGTCTCGCCCTCAGCGATATGTACACACACGCTTCCCGGACCTCAAATTGCTTCCCCGGCCACGACATTTTGTCCACTGAAAGGTTGCCTGGGATCTGAAAAGCACGTCAGCAGGGCATGAGCGGGTGCCAAAAGCTGCGTAGTGAGTACCTTTTAGTACAGAAATTCCCCGTCGTCGTGAGCGTCGTGAGCTGTTTCTGCGACAGCTAGAATCCTTGCTTAGCCCTCGAGCAGCGACGGGGAGGACTCGAATGAGGTGCATGTCTCAGGGACACGTTTGTGCAACATCTGAGGTGCGCGGCAATACCTTTTCCTTCCGTGCATCGCTCATGCTCACGTATCCCCCATCTCGTTCTGCATCCTATTTGCGGGTGCTCGGAATCTCCGTGCTGCGCTGGGAACAGGCTCTTGTGCATATTGCTTTGCTGAGCCCGTCAGCCTTCTCTCCCACTCGAATTTGCACGGCACGAACCGAAGGGATGACTCCGGAGTGATGCAATGCGCGGTCGTCCGGCCACCTGCCACAGAGTTGACTGGCGGATTCGTAAGAACTCCTCCACCGCTGTCAAGTGTGTCATTGCATCCGGTGGTCATCAATCTTGACTTTGCGGCGGCCGGACATTCGCGCGCTGGCACCGGGTATAGGACGGACGGACAGACTGCGAACTTGATCGCGAAGATGAGCGTCATAGCATTCCTCAGTTAAGCTGTTCTTCTCTGTCGTGCACGGCTCACGAAATTGGCATGTCTGTATAACAGGCTCCCTGGGCACCTGAGAACTGGCACAGGATGCCGGAGCAGTCTACGGTGATGCCCAGAGGCTCCGCTCGCACGACGTACTGCGTACATACACAAATTGATCAGTGAACTTGGCCGTTCACTGTGCTGAGTCTCCATCGGCTGTGCAGTTATCAGGTTCGAGAAGTAGGATGTATGCCTATCGCCATGCTACCTGGTCCGTTGGTCCGCAGATCGTTCTCTGTGTATTAAAGTCCTCGCGGGAGGTGGTGACCAGGATGCCATTGCGACTATCCCTCGATCGCGACGGCTTGGAAGCACTCACCCTTGTTCAGGTACATCTACCAACATGTCCTCCGAAGCAGATGCTGCTGCTGCAACAGTGGCGCTATTTGACACCCTGTATGTTGCATCATCATTCTGTGCGACTCAGTACGGCCAAGTCTTGCTCACACCGCTATACAGGTATACGGGGGATTACTGCGTTGTGGCAGCCTCGGGTACGTTCATTTGAGTGCAAGTTCGTCCCGGCCCTCATGAACTCGCCCTCTAGTTCTTTACATCCACGACTGCTTCATCACGTTCGAACAAGAAGTGACATGCTTCTGGACCGCAAAACGGACAGGAGCGTCGTTCTTGTTCTTCGCTAATAGGTGGATCTCTATGGCGAACTACGTCATGACATTGGTCGCATTGGTGGTACCTTTCTCGTCGGATAAAGTACGTCGTCTTTGCTATTCGTTGCATGGCAATCTCTCACAAGTCTCAGAGGTTGGCGTGTACGCCCATAGAGCTCTGACAACTGGGGAATGACTTCCACGTTTGCAGTTGTGGCTCATTCCAACAGGCGATGTATGTGGGTGAGATATTGCAACTTGTTCCCGGGGCTGGTAAGTGATGCTTCAAAGTCCTCGGGATAGCGTGCCTGATGTGTTACCGCTAGTATTCTCCGCCCTCCGTGCATTCGTGCTTAGTAGGAGCAAGCTCCTCGGCGCACTCGTCCTTGCTTTATCTCTGGTACCGGTCGGTGCCAATCTGGTAAGCGGATCAGTGGGCGTACATCAGCTTGATAGACGCAGACCGGGCGACATCTCAGGTCGCATACAGCTATCAGCTCTCTGGAGCGAACCTCCCGCCGTTTGGATGCGTTAGGACAGACGACACGACAGCGGAAGTCTCCCTAAGGTCAGCTTTTGATGGCCTCGCGCATATTGGTCGGTACTGACATTGTTCATTGGTAAGGCGTAGGTTGGCCAGTGATCATAAGCCACCGATTACTGAGGCACCGCATAGTCACAGTCATATCGCGAGTTCCTCTCATCGTTGCCGACATGCTACTCATCTATATCACTTGGGCGAAGTTGAACGCTAGGAGCTCGCTGAGAGATATTCAACAGTTGGACAAGAGGCGATCATTGTCGGATATTCTATTTCGCGATGGTACGTCCATCTGCAGCAACGACTTCGAGGATCTCTGACTGACGCCAACATGCGGATCAGGAACGATATACTTCATGTTTGTCGTCCCGCCTGAACAGAACTGATTGGACACCTGACGAACCCGTACACCCGTCGTCAGAGTTCTCTTCATCCTCAACGTCCTCCACCTCGTCCTTGCTGTCACCGCGGTGAGCCCAGTGGTCCGTCCCACTCCTCCGACTGGCGCTGATGGCACTCGGCAGCTCGCAGTCGAGGAGAACGGCACCAGTTACGTCACCGTATTCACCGCCCCGTACGCATTCTGCCATGATCGCAGTGTGTCTGTCTCCTGAGTTCTCACCGCCACTCTCAACGCGCAGCCTCACAGCGATCCTCATCTCGCGCTTCCTCCTCGATCTACAACATGCGGACCAGGCTGTCATGCGACTCGATCCCGACGATCCGCTGCACTCCTCGAGGGACCCGTACGACACCCCGAGCTTCATCGCCTCCATTGGAGCGTTCGTCAACCCGGATCTGCCGGAACGGTCCGACGACGGACTCGAGTGGGACTCTGGCTCGGGCTCGAGCTTGAGCGGAGAGCACGAAGGCGGGGTTCAGGCCACTACGTCGTCGAGGTCTTACGCGTAGCTGGTATCATTTTGGCAGCTTCAACTTTCGTAGCTGCGCTATGTTACTACCCTCTGTAATTTCATCTCTCTGTCTCGGATCCACGCTTACGTCCTCGCGTAGATGCAGAGCATTCAGATGTACTAGCCGTTGGTCCTCGTATGTTGGGTATCTATTCACCACACCGATCGTATACGACGCGCGTGAGCACGGCACTATCGCGGGGAGAATCATGTCTCTTCTCTCGGGCCGCCAGGTAGGGAACTTAGTACAACGGTCATCGTGGCACTCGGATGACACTGACACCCTGGCACCTATGTAGGTCTCGGACGAGCTTGTGGATCGCTTCAAGCTTTGACTTGTCGCAAGCAGACTCAGATGACTATGACTCGTCCCTCGTCCTGACGGCCCTCCTGATGTCAGAGAAGCCTTCAGAAGTATAGAGATCAAGCTTCGTCTGGCATGACATCGATGCGGAGCAGACCGTGACCACAAAAGCCGCGCCGCTTGATACAGCATCAGACTCTGAGTTTGCGGCGGACACAGATTGTCAGCGGTTGTAGAGAGGCTGCGAACGCGATGGCGAGGAAGACGCATCACATGCCGTTCCTGTTCAGTTGAGTTCTTCTTCGTTATCATGCTCAGACCAGTGTTACTGTCAATGTTCACCAGTCCATGTTTCTAGCCTTATGCGTACAAAGTCTCGTACAGCACGAGGGCTTCGCAACGCAGACGTCGGCGCCTCTAGAAGATGTAGACACTGGTCCGCTGCAAGAGGCAGTGCGTATACGCTTGCAACTTGAAGGGGTCCGTTGCGTCTGTTGCTCATTAATGGCTCGCACGCTCACGAGAGTTCTGCCAGTGCTCAAGTCCCGTTCTCTCTCCTATCCATTCAAATGCATGGATTCTCAATTTAATCAGCGGGATCTACGTTCATACAGATGCCGACTTGATCCACTCGTCCTCAGGTTCTTGACTTCGGTCGCCTGTGCACCTCGCATAAGAACTCAAAGTTGGTATGTACTCGAGACATGTTCGCTTTCTGCGTGACCGTCTAAACATTCGAGACATGTTTTCAGACCGAACGATCTATCGCCATTCTGTGGGCCGCCCTATCGGTCCGGCCGCTACGGTGTTCTGCAAGGCAAGCAGTTGCAAGGTCTTGTCGGCGCCGCGTCCTCACGCTCGCACCCGTCTTCGATTTCAGTTGATGTGATGGACTTCGATGCCATGGCTGTCGCGACAAGCTTGCGTCCTACCTCAATGCGCATAGAGCTGACAGCACCCACCGTGCTCATCGCATCCCAGTGCTCGAGCATAAAGCATGGCCCTGCCGCGAACAGATGCAAGCTGTACTCAACCCCGACAAAGCGACGGCTGACTCGCCATGTCTTCCGATGCTGCTGCGATCGTGGCTTTCTTCGACAGTTTGTACGTCGCATACTTATCAGCCCTTGCTTACGCATGACGGACGACACTTGCTCACTCTCCTGGACAGTTATACTCAGTGGTACTGCAATGTGGCTGCCGCCGGTACGTCATGCTCGTCACGGACAGGCCCTTGTCAAACTGATGCTGCTGGTCACCATAGTCCTCTTCTTCTGCGATACCTTCGGTGACACGTTTGAGCGAGAGGTGGCAGTCTTCTGGACCGCTAGACGGTCAGGAGCGTCCTTCTTGTTCTTCGCAAACAAGTGGATATTCGTCCTGAACCAAGTCGCGGGGTTGGTCGACCTTGCATCTTTCCCCTCGGATAAGGTATGCAGTCCCAGTTCGATGTACTACCGCAATAGCTCACCAGAAGACAGACGTTGGTGGACAGTCTTATACCAATCGGAGTACTGCGGCCTTACCAGACGTCATAGTTGCTCTTTATACGCCATCGCGACATATTCACTCGTCATCCTACAGTTCGTTCCTGCCGCCGGTAAGTCATACTCTACATCGCGCACTCATCGGACCGAAGAACCTGATGTATTACCATAAGTCTTCTCCGCCCTTCGTGCATACGTGTTGAGCAGGAGCAGTCTCCTCGCTTTACTGGTGCTCGTTCTATCTCTTGCGCCCGTCGCTGTCAATCTGGTGAGTAGTGAATGTACCTTGACCCGTGCGAATAGACGTAGACTACTTGACATCGCAGGTTCATTATGCCTACAACTACTCGGGCGAGATCATCCCGCCGTTTGGTTGCACGGTCACAGCCGAATTGACGCAGGGACTTAGCATAAGGTTCGCTTCTCCATCACATCTCCTAATACCGTGTATTGACTTGTTCAAGGCGTAAGCTGGCTCGCGATCACATGCATAATATGATACACTCATCCAAGGGAACATGCACAGTCGTCATCGCATCTCGGGTGCCACTCATCATTGCCGACATGATACTCGTATATATCACCTGGTCGAGACTAAGCAGCAGGAATGTCCTGAGGGATATACGACAGCACAAGAGGCTGTCACTTGCAGATGTCATCTTGCGTGATGGTACGTCTCTCTCCCAGGATACCGTGGACTTCGAAGTGTGCTGAACGACACTCAGGAACGATATATTTTGTGTACGTCCCGTAGCAACCTTATTGAGAGCGACCTGACGGACTCGGACTGCACTCGTTGTCAGAGTGTTGTTCACTGTCAACGTCCTCCATCTTGTATTCTCGGTGACCGCGGTAAGCCCCACCATCTCTGTCATGTCTCCAACCTTCGTTAATCGTCGCTTGGGCAGCTGGCCGGGTTTCACACCACGGGCACAAGTTACGCCACTATATTCACCGGCCCGTACGCATCTCACCACCACTAACCCGGTGCTGCGAGTGCCCGCTCATGCGAGCCATCTTCCTTTTGCAGCCTGACGACGATCCTGATCTCGCGCTTCCTCATTGACCTGCAAGAAGCGGACCTGGCAGCAGTCAGACTCGACCCCGACGATCCTATGCGTTCCTCCGAGCGCGACCCGTACCACACTGGTGGCTTCATCTCGTCTCTTGGAGCATTCATCAATCCGGATGTTTCGACACAGTCCGAGGATGAGCTCGAGCTGCAAGACGTCTCGCGCTCGGATGCGGAGGAAGAAGGCAAGGTCCAGCTCTCGGCGCAGCCTGAGGTCGCTGCACTATCCGCGTAATCAAGTTCTTTTGGTTCCTTCATTGCAGCCCATGCAGCCCAGCGATCCCGGCTGTGGTATCCATGATTCCTCCAGCTTCGTCTCCAGTCCGGTACTTATTTGCGGTGGCTGTCTCTGAATCGAGCACGTCCGAGTCGAAAGGTATCCGCGCTCCGAGTATGCAAACCAAATTGTAACTTATAGCAGCGCGCATGGTTTCTCTTATGTACGGATTACTTATAAGACACGTCCGCTCGAGGAGCGCGTCTACAGTGGCTAGAAGCCACGTGGGCTTCGTTCAGTCGTACGGTCACCGACCATCGTCTTAAGTCCTCCCCCCCCGCCGCCATAATGCGACGCCGTTCCACTCATACGTACAATTTCCAGCTCGTTCTGCGCGGCCCAAGCCCACCTGGTCCGACTCAACTTTGTCCGTCTTCCCAGTGCCGCCTCCACGCCCGCTCGCCAACACGTTGTCCGTGCCACAAAACGCTCCCAGGTCCGACTTACACAGCGCGGAGGATACTGATGTGGGTGTTCTCTCCCGGATACGGCAAGGTAAGCCTTACCGTGTTCGCGACGCTCGGACGCTCTGGCTAACTCCATACTTACAGTCTCTAGGCGCGCTAACTTGTCGCTATCGAGGATCGACTCTGGTTGCCGATCTCTGTTCTTTGTTCGTAGGAAACATGTCTCAGGACTCGCCTCAAACTCTTTCCTCACTAGTATACGCAGCGTGTCTGCGTGTCTGATGTCAAGCAAACCCCGGGCGATCCAGGCTTCGCTCTGCATGGCGCCGCTCACTCCAAAGCGGCGCACACGTCGGTCAAAATGATGGCTTAGCGATACAGCCTCAAACTTTGAATTTGCGGCGGGCGTGTAGCCGTCAGGCACGTACCGAAGATCTGCAGCTGGCACCGGACGCAGGGAGGCTGAGAACGAGGTCACAGCCTCTCGAATTCGCCTCTCGGCCCTCTCCAGTTGAGCTGTTCTCACCTGCCGTGCGCGAGCCACTGTATTAACGCACTCGTCTGACAGATGAGGGTCTCTGGAGCCAAGTGTCTACGGCCCAGCAGGTACGCTACGCCACGCAATTGGGACAATTTGCAATAGCGGCTAGGAAGCATTCATCGGATTGAACATTCAAGAAATGCCGGCGCGATCTATGTCCACAACGATGCTGCCTTCGTCACCCATTCTCGCTCTCGACTTCAATCTCTTGTGCATGCGACCTGAAGGTCGTGAGTCACTCAGTACACCTCCATACCGGTGGCTCGACTACTATTTTACTGGACGTCCGGTTGGCCAGACTGCTACGTAGGTCTGTAGCAAAAGTAGCTTCAAGGTCCGTGTGCGACGCATTTTCGCGCTTACCCCAGTCTTCTGATGTGCTTTTGTCAGGCGTAGCTGGTGCATTCACCTTGCGTACCTCAACACCCACAGATAAGACAAATAACGGAATTTTCAATTTCATCACTCGTCTACATTGCATCGCCGTACTCGACTACTCGACTATAAAGCCCGGCCGTGCCGCGGATGATGCAAGGCATTCCTCGACCCCGCCAAGGCAGCGACCAGCATGCAACTCGGCATGTCCGCCGACGCAGATGCCGAGGCCGCGGCCACCGTAGCTCTATTCGAATCTACGTATGTGAATTACTTTCATGCCGCTCGTCTAGAACAACGCTTGACGACATGACCGCCAAACAGATATACTGGGAGTTACTGCTCTGTAGCAGCTTCGGGTACATTCCCTTCGTTACAAGCTCGTCCTTGCCACTCTCAGTCTTTCTGGCCCCGCAGTTATCTTCATCTACGACGCCTTTGTCACATTCGATCGGGAAGTGGCCTGCTTCTGGCCCGCTGAGCGAACTGGAGCGTCACTTTTGTTCTATGCGAACAAGTGGATTGCCCTGACGAGCTACGTCATGATATTCGTCCCGTATGCGCCTCTCCCTTCCGATAAGGTGACCTCTCTCCGTCCGTGCCATGGCCATAGCTGACCGGAATCAGATGTGCGTGTACTATAGATTTTGGAGTCTGGCCTGACTGGTGACATCCTGTATGCCACAGCTGTTCCGTGGTCCAGAATGCGCTTGCCGTAATGCGTGTACTGCAACTCGTGCCCGGGGCCAGTAAGTCATGCTTCCAGTGCTTGGCAAAAAGTACTCATCTAATGCCTTTTAACAATAGTCTTCTCCGCCCTCCGTGCGTACGCGTTGGGGAGGAGCAAGCTGGTTGGACTGGTAGTCCTCACTTTGTCTCTCGCTCCGGTAGGTGCCAACCTGGTGAGCGAATCGATGTTCCCTACTTCACGTGAATGAAAGTCGATGTTTAACGGTCTGTGATGCAGGTTCATTTCGGCTTCGACCCCATTGGCGAGAACTACCCGATATTTGGATGCGAATGGTCAGATTCGGTGACTGATGCAATCAACCAGAGGTATGGCTCTCGACGTTGCATCTCATATGTTACTGACGATATCGAAGGCGTAGGTTGGCTCATATCGTATGTCATAGCGCACGCTTATCTGAGAGACCGCGCAGTCATACTCATTTCACGAGTCCCCCTCATTGTTGCGGACATGTTACTCATCTACATCACCTGGACAAAGCTCAACAGTAGGCGCGCCCTCGGGTCCAAGAGGCTCTCTCTTTCAGACATCCTCTTTCGCGACGGTACGTCTCCCCAATAGTAAAGCGACCATAGATTATGTGACTGCCATGCTCATAGCAGACAGGAACGACATACTTCATGTACGTCCCGCAGCGGCAAAGCTGACCGATCCCTGACGAATCCTAACGCTCCTCACTAGAGTTCTCTTCATCCTCAATGTCCTCCACCTTGTCCTCTCGGAGTCCGCGGTAAGCTCATACCATCGGGATGGCTCACATCGCTCCTCTTGACTGCGTTGGTTGTTGTCTGCTTAGCTGTTCGGGTTCCCGGAGACCGTCGGCATAAGCGATGTCACCTTATTCACTGGCCCGTACGCTTCTCGTCCTCACTCCAGGGTGTTGCGACAATCCACTCACTGCGGCTTAATTTTCGCAGCCTCTCCTCACTCCTCGTATCGCGTTTTCTGCTCGACCTGCAAGAAGCCGACCGCATGGTCGTTGGGCTCGATGTCGACAATCCGTTGTATTTCTCGACTCGGAACCCCTGGGACGACACAACCAGCTTCATTTCGTCCCTCGGCGCGTTCATCAACCCGGACCTTCCGCCGCTGTCCGAAGATGATTACGAGTCCGAGTCGCACATGGTTTCGCGAACGCATGGGGAGGAGGAAGGCGGGGCTCAGGCCTCTGACTTCCCTGCGTCCTCGCCGTTGTGTCCCCCATAGCCTGCGCTTTGTTTCATTTCCTAGCAGGCCGGCTGCCCGCCGCGCAATACTTCACAGTCTTGATGTGTCCAGTTTCGCCTCCAGTCCGGTCTCGTACAGTGATGGAGTCTCCGAGCACTTCTTCCCGTTTTCCACCCTATACCGAAAGTACAAACCATCTGACCGACTTTCGAACGCCGGGATTAGTGTCCTATTCATCCTGAACCTTCTGCACCGGCTCCTCCTCTCTGGGACTTCCGCAAGCCAGTCGGTTCACAGTACTTACGCTCCGACTAAGTATGTAACTAAGTAACGGCATGTCCACATGCTCACTATTCTGCCCCGACAGATGACAACAGCGCAATCGCTAGATCAGAACACGATCGCCGGTGACTAAGACGGGATCCACCCTCGCCTGTTGCAGCACAGCAGGCGCATAGTGGCCGGCATCGGGGAAGTACATACTCATCACGGGCATACCGGGCCCGTGGCGAACTCATTAGCGCTCCACGGCCCCTTCTGTTGAGATCTTCGCTACCAGGTTATGCATGGTTCACTCGTCTCACATAGTGATGGCCTATGTGGGATCTGAAGGTCTCTATGACTCTGCATACTATCAGGCCGGTGGGAGACCCTACACGACAGCTTTCGGCATCAAAGGTCCAGCTGGGAACTTGCAGTGATGTGCACGAAGCTGCGCATAAGTCTATGATCCTGCAACGGTCAGCTACCTTTTCCTACTCACATGCCTTCAACAGTGTGCTCATGATCGTGCCGACGCTTGATGACTGTTTCAGCGTTCTATCCATCCGAGTGCGCGGATATAAGGTTCGAAAGCCGCCCTACGTCCTTCCTCCGGTCCAAAGCCGCCTACCAGTTGCACCGCCATGTCCTTCCTGCGGTCTAAAGCGCAGTGCAACGTGCACAATCAGCGCTGTCCCACCACGGGCACTTTTGTACTCAAGTCAACCGTGATCCGGTCGACGTCCGCGATGTGCCAGATAAGTACGTATGGTGGCAGAAACCGCCCGTTTCTCACTAATCTTGGAGCAGGTTGGCGTCTGTTATTCTCATAGTCGGCTCTGCGACGCGTGTAGACGGCACGCCGAACAGGACATCCTCCTTCTCCGCCTTCATGCTCGGTATAAATCTGCGTATCAGGGCCATGCATGTCGTTGCGATCACTCAGCTAGCCTTCGCCCACGCTAGTATCATCCTCTGACTTCGCGATGTTCCCAACCGTGGGTGATGCTGCCCTTTTCGATGCGCTGTACGTGAACTCTTGCAGACAGCCTTGGACGTATACACACTGACTCTGCGAAACACAGATATACAGGGGAATACTTCAACCTGGCGGCTGCCGGTGCGTTGCCCGCATCACAACTTACAAGCTTATACTTGATAGACTGATGCGTCCCCCCATTGCAGTCGTCTTCATTTACGACGTCTTGATCACACTCGATCGAGAGGTGGCATGCTTCTGGACCTCCGAGCAGAGCGGAGCGTCGCTCTTGTTCTTTTCCAACAAGTGGATTTCCGTGACGCTCTACGTCATGATGACATTGGTCGGGTCGGCATCTTTCCCTTCGGACCAGGTAAGTGAGCAGTCAGTGCCAGTCCGTCCCATCGCTATATCTGACTGGACTCAGAGGTTGGTGTATAGTCTCGCAGACTCGGAGTTCAGCGTACAGCGGATTGACGGTCCCGTCCCAGTTGTTCTATATTCCAACAGGTGATCGAGGCGATGACCGTACTGCAGCTCGTCCCTGCGGCCAGTAAGTCATGCTTTCGGTCTTCGGAAAGAAGCAAGTACCTGATGTGCTGTATCAAGTCTTCTCGGCCCTCCGCGCATATGCCTTGAGCAGGAGCAAGCTCCTCGGACTTCTCATCCTCACCTTGTCTCTCGGGCCAGTAGGGGCTAACCTGGTGAGTGAATGGAAAATCCTAGAATCATGTGGATATACGCAGATTAATTCATCGGACGACGCAGGTTGTATACGGCTATCAGCTCTCTGGATTCAACCTACCGCCATTTGGATGCGTCGGGAAAGACAATGCGACTAAGGCAATCACCCTGAGGTTCGGCCTTTTGTGATTCACAACGTATCGATTGATTCTGATTCTATGAAAGGCGTAGGTTGGCTTGCGAATATACATCAACTCACGCTCATGAGCATCTGCACAGTCATAATCGGTTCTCGAGTGCCAGTCGTCATTGCCGATACTCTGCTCATCTACATCACCTGGGCAAAGCTCAGCAGCAAAAGCGTCTTGGAAGATTTTCGGTTATCCAAGAGACTGTCCCTATCAGATGTTCTCTTTCGCAACGGTTCGTCTGCCTACAGGGCCAGTATAATCTCCAAGGATCTCGGGGCTCATGTTGCCCTACCCACAGGAACGATCTATTTTGTGTACGTCGTGCCGCACACGCGACAGCGCAAGACCTGAACCACTATCAGTGTACTATCCTTACTCAATATTCTCCACTTGGCCCTTGCAGTCTTCGCGGTAAGCGACTCGGATTCATCGCACTGCTCTACTCTGTACGCACCTTCTGACTGTTGCCTCGATAGGTGGCGAAGAGCGACAGCTTCGGGGTCTATGTGACCACATTCACCACCCCGTATGCGTCAGAATGCGGCTTTCTACTGGCCATCCGCAGCATCTCAGCCATCCTCATCTCGCGCTTCCTCCTCGAGCTGCAAGAAGCGAACCAAACAGTCATCAGACTCGACTCGGACGACCCGCTGCATTCCTCGAGAGACCCGTTTGAGACACCTAGCTTCATCTCGTCGTTGGGAGCAGTCATTGACCCCGGCCTTCCGGCGCAGTCAGATGATGATCTCGAGTGGGACGTTGACTCGTTCTCAGATGAGGTGCCTTTCGTACCAGGTCAGCAGCTCGTCTCGGGGTGAGTGGTTGCCACTGACAGAAACTATAGAGGAAGAAAGCTCGGCTGGGCTTCGAACCGCTGCATCACTGTCCTCTGTGTAATCCGACCGGGTCTTATGTAGCACGCCTTCACATGTAGACTAATATACTGTATCAATTATGTCACCACCGTCGTCTCTTTGACACATCGAGTTCGGAGATGGTTCCTCCGTCCGAAGATCAACCTCCGCCATACAGTGATACTGAAGTAGTTCCCGTCACAGTGAGCTCCCGGAACCGGATGAAAACTTCGCTTGAAGTTGAACGAATGGAGGGAACGCTGCATAAGGAAACAGCACACCTTGCGGCAGAGGTCGTCATACTGTAATCCAATGCTGATTAATTATGTCTAATAAAATTACACTGCGATACAATCAACAAGTCCGTGTTCTCGAAAATCTCACCACGGGACATTCTCGCCCTGGAAGTTGAAGAACTTTCCTGAGTCCCCCGGCTTGAGCGAGGAGATGGTCTTCAGGACACCCGCAACGCCGACCGAGACCGGATGACTCGCGTTCTGCCCGCCCATATCTAAACGAACGTCTGCATGAGCACACCCGCACCTGGGCAAAACGGGAATGCGGCGGGGTATTGTACTCACCTGTCTGGAGCCACCCCGGGCACATCGAGATCACCGTGATCTCTGGCTTCTCCTTCGCCTGCTTGTACGTCTGCGCTCGCACGGGGAATCTGCGTCAGCAACTCTCAGGGCGACATATGATGAGCGGCGCGACATACCAGCATATTGAGCGCGGTCTTCGAGATCCCGTATGACGCGGGTGCCGCGCCGAAGTCCGAGGCAATGCTGCCGACTGTGCTCGAGATATTCACGATCGTCTTCTTCTCGCTCTTCTCCACGCGATCAACGAACGCCTGGGAGACATACGCGGGCCCGACGACATTCGTCACGAACGTCTTCTGCAGGATGTCGCCGTCCATGCTGAACGCGGTGTCTGCTCCACCAAGAGCCTTGAACGATAACATTCGTGGTCAGCATGAGACGCTGGAGAGCCATCCGGGACACTTACAACTCCGGCATTGTTGACGAGGTAGTCGATGCCTCTTCCTCCCAAGATACCAGCGACCTCCTTCGCGGCCTTGTTGACGGACTCTTTGTCGCTGACATCAAGCGCAACGACGTGGAGCTTCCCGCCGGCTTTCTCAGCGAGCTGCTGCAGCTCGGTCGCCTTCGCTGGGCTCCGGCACGCTGCTACGACAGTGTTTGAGGGCGACTGCAACAGCTGCTTCACCATCTCGAGACCGATGCCCCGGTTCGCCCTGCGCTTTGGATGTGAGCGTCGTATAGGACGCAGTGAACCGCAAGACGTACCCAGTAATAAGCCACACGTATTCTTGTGCCATCTTCTTTGTCGTAGTCGTCAGAGTCGTGGTTGTACGGTTGTTGAGCGGAGTTGTGTGAGTTCTTGCCTCGGGGCGTCATACTTATACAGAACCCCGTAGGTGCCTGGGCCCGACAGATGTGTGGGATGAACGTCCACTTACTCAACCGGCGTGACGTTCACTTTATCGGATGATCGGTTTTCCCAGCGATCCATGCCAGGCTTTTGTCATCCTCGGGCTGGGAAGTGGATGCAGAACTTACTGGTACTTACTACTGGTACTTACCGTTGAGGCGGTCCGACCGGCGACTGACGAGGACGATGACCGAGGACGCCCGATCTCGGAGATATCATCATAGGAAAGCTTCCGCCCCTGTACGACGAGGAGAGTCAGTTGCGGACCAACTATTGCGAAGCACCCACCTCTGCGCCGCGGCTTAACTGCCTAGCACTAGGGCGGATACCATAACTCACGTGCGTCCTCGTTCTAGGTAGCCTCGTGTGGTACGCAGACGTTTAGATCAAGGCTGCGTTCGGGTCGTATTAGTAGGTCGTGGTGGTTCGGCTGGACCTTTGCTCCGGCGCTCATTGGCGGGGCACCAATTTTCGCGCGGAGATGGCGGCCTTTTCCGAACCAGTGAAGTCTGTTGAAGTTCGCTCCTCCTGTCCGTGTACTTACTACTGTATGTGAGTACGCGCATCTACGCGCATTCAATCTCTCGTCCAACTGTGCTTGACCCATTCTCGGAAGAGCAAGCACGATCGTGACCACGAAGACTAAGTAGTATCGAGTACAGCCACAGACGCGGAGTCCACTGAGCGTAAATCGGATTCACTACTGTGACTTACGATCGCACAACACCTACCTCGCAAGTGATCTCTCAGCTGGCTCTGTAGCCATCGCAATTCGTACATATCGCGATCAATTGATATTGTCAAGGGGCATTGCGCCCTACAGGACACGCCGAGTACGACTCGTAATATCCTCGTCACGGTTCGAGTCCTCCGGCAGCATGGGTCATCTCGTTACCGCAATGAATCCCCCCCCCTTCCCACGCGAAAAGGCCTCCCGCGGGCCATCTGCGACGTTTTCTGTGGAGCTCTAGGACTACCTGCACTCATACCTAAGAGGCAGAGGTACGTTTTCCTTGCATGCGTCAGAATGGTGCCTACTGAATCGTTTCCTCCCCTTCAAGGTCTGTGTCGTCTGCGGGACGGTAACACCACGTCAGCGACGAGTCGGCAGATAAGATACCGCGCCATGCTCGCTCAAAGCACGTCCATGGCTTTCTCCTCCAGCGTCACTAGGATGCGCACGACGGTGGGCCGTCCGCGAGGTCATGTGCCAACTCGATGTGCAGCGGTGCTGCAGCTTCGTCAGGACGATTCAGTGCATGCCAAGTGATTGTACCCAGACGACGGGCCCGGATGCTATGTAGGGAAGTCGTCCTAGGGCGAGGAGACAGACATGGCGGCCGGCAAAGCCCTCATCTAGTTGTGAGTTTCTCTGATAGTTCTCTCCTGTGGTTGTGCACAAACGAATGCATGAACAATCTGACAGCTCAGGGTTCGTTGAGCTCTACTGGTAGGCCGGTGAATAACCGCTTGCTTCTCTCAGTATTGGGACTGCACTCACATGTCCCAAGACGTGTGACGGCGCCGGCGCATGCTCTTCGAGAAGCAAACCTTCCCAGCTCGTCTTCAGGTTCACCGGTCTTCCCCGCCTGCATCCCACACGAACGCAAACTTAGAGCTAGTAAGTACGTTCGTTGGTTGGGCACCTGAGAGCCGTGGCTGAGTTTTCGAATCGTCTTACTATCGATTCGTCTACAATCCCCGCACATGCTCCGCTGGGCTGACTGGAGCTGCGTAAAATGTCGGGCCCAACGCGGCACGGTTCGCATGCAACGTCGCAGATCTCACTATCTCGGACGACGCTTCCAGGTCACATCGGTGTTGTCAATAGTGATCGCTGAGCCCACGATCGTGCTCCATTAAAGTCCCGTCGAGGCATGGGGACCATCGTGCTCGTTTCTGCCCCAGCTGCATCGTATCGAGCGCAAGCCTCTTAGCTTCCAACATGTCTTCCGATACGGATGCCGACGCGGCCGCGACCTTGGCCCTATACAACGTCCTGTGAGTCCTTCATATCACTGGTAAGGCTCGCTGACACCGCAGAACAGCTATTCCGAGGAGTACTGCGTGATGGCAGCCTCAGGTGCGTCCGGTCCAACGCAAGCTTGTACGTATGTTGTCAACCAACGACGCGTTCTCTCACCCGCAGTGCTCTTCATATACGACACCTTCGTCACCCTCGATCGTGAAGTGGCGTGCTTCTGGACCGACCAGCGGACTGGAGCGTCGCTTCTATTCTTCGCAAACAAGTGGATATCCATGACGCTCTACATCTTGGTCCTCGTTGAGTTCTCATCTTTCCCAGTATGCGGTCTCACTTCGTGCCATGGGCAATGCCTGACCGAATACTAGAGGTTTGTTCATAGCATCGCAGAGTCCAGAGTGCTGCAAATCATCTCTAGGGTTCTGCAGTTGCTCTTCGTTTGCAATGGCGGAGTATGCAATCGGAGTACTGCAATTCCTTCCCGGAGCGGGTGAGTGATTGTTGCAGTCCGTGATGCGGCACAGTACCCTGACGCTTCTGATTAGCCTTCTCTTCCCTCCGCGCATATGTATTGAGCAGGAGCAAGCTTCTCGGAATAAGCGTCTTCGCTCTGTCTTTAGCACCGGTAGGTGCCAACCTGGTGCGCGGATTGACTGTGCCCCTCGAGCTATGTGGACGAACGCATTCATCTTGACGTTGCAGGTCGATTATGGTTTTCGGCCTTCTGGAGAAAACTTCCCGCCATTTGGATGCTTCTTCATCGACAACATAACTGCCGCACTCAGCCTTAGGTTCGGCACATTCATATTCGATCACGATGGTACTGACCATATACTCTACAAGGCGTAGGTTGGCTAGTGATTTATATGCTATGACCCATGCTCATCCATGAGACCGCGCAGTGGTGATCATCTCTCGCGTACCGCTCATCACTGCCGACATCCTGCTCATCTACATCACCTGGAACAAGCTGAGCAGTTCGCGCGCCCTGAGGGGTATCCGACAGTTCACGAGACCTTCACTGTCGGATGTCCTCTTCCGTGGTGGTATGTCTGTCATTTGTAACACAAGGTGTGCGCCCGGACGTCGTCGCTCATGCCCTCTCCAACCCACGCAGGGACCATGTATTTCGTGTACGTCCTGCAACCCACAAATCGAACAACAGACCGACTACCGCACCGGTAACTAGGGTATTCTTCGCTCTCAACGTGCTCCACCTCGTCTTCTCGGCGACTGCGGTAACGCGCATCTCTCGTCCCGCTCATACAACCTCCATGCTCATTGCCATTCTCCATCCTAACTCGACAGATAGCGACCGATTCTGCAGGCAGTTATATGCCCATATTCACAGCCCCGTACGCGCCTCGCCATTGCCCGGAGGACTATCCACTGACAAGTTTGTCCAATGCAGCCTAACAGCAATCGCCATCTCGCGCTTCCTCCTCGACCTGCAAGAAGCGAATCTGCCAGTGGTCAGGCTCGAAGCCGACGGCGTGTTGCATTCCTCCAGGAGTCCCTGGGACGACGCGCCGAGCTTCATATCCTCCCTCGGAACTTTCATCGCTCCCGCTCCCGCAGCACGATCTGACGATGGATTCGAGCTGCACGTCGTCCAGCAGCGGAATTAGGGAGGAGGAAGGGTGATTATCATATCGTAGCCTTCCACTGCGTAGTCTCCAAGTGTGCTGAGGTTTGTCTGTGTCGCTTGTGCTGTCGTTGTTCTCGTTCGTACGCGCGGAGATCGCAATAGCGTCGATATCAAGCACTCCACAAACGCTCCCCAACATCGTAGGCGGTTCATCCCTGGCACGAACGAATATGTTACTCGAACCTAACCTGTGTCCCGCAAGCGCATGCAGTGCCCGTGAGCTAGCTACATTCCTGCATCGAATCGACCAGACTCGAAGCCACTTTGAAATCGGGTGGGCCAAAACCTGTTTCCGGTCAGGTGCTGTGCGTATCAAAAGCTGCGAAACATTTTGAGCATACGTGCTTATTGCGCGAGACATACCAGAAGTTGCTGCGCGGGCTGTGCGCACGTTCAATCAGGGCGCGCTCGAACAGGAGGTATCCAAGACAAGCAGGGCTGGTATATGCAAGCAAAGGAGTACAGCTAGAATACAACCAAGGTAACCTTCCCAAGCATTCATGCGCGCAGGGCGTAGACAGTCTTGCCATAGTAGTAGGCGGACACGGCAGAGGTCGCCGTGAGCACAGCGGGTACGGGGCCCTTGGTCGCGCGAGGGAGCGAGGAGAGGAGTAGGAGTGCGGACGCTCCTGAGAGTAAACAGGCGCGTTGGATGGTGCAGAATGCAAGACGAGACTGGGTGTTACTCACCGAGAGCAGCCTCGAGACCGTTCGCCGTGCCCTTGCGGATGCTGTCCGCGCTCCAGAGGTAGAGTGCACCAACGCTGGGCATCCAAAGGAGAACATCATCAGCGCCGTTCCCTCAGCATACGTGTATGAACTAACCCAACACCGGCGACGAGAGAAGGGATACTGCGCGTCCGCGCGAAGCCTGTGAGACCCCCGACGAGGCACAGGGTGCCCATGACATATGCTGGGTAAGCAGACTGTGCACACCGTCAGTCGCAGCGACGACACCGCCTCGCGATGTGTGCTCACCATGATGGATGCTGGGATCGCTGTGGGGGTGGTGGGAGGGGGTGGGAGAGGGGCGGACGCGTTCGTTGCCGTGCGTGTGCGCAACCTCGCTTATTTACCCCGCATTCCAGTAGACGCGCGTCGCGATCGGAGATCGCACGGGAAGGGCGTCGTGTCTCTTGCGTGTCTGACTCTCTTGTGATTTCTCCTCATCCTCTTGACTCAGCTGTCCTTGAGACTCGTACCTTCATATCCTCCTGCAGATGCGAAACGTTACGCATACTTACTGCAAAGACGCCAGCACGACCGTCATGCGTTCTCAACGAGAAGACTCACCGTGCTTTCTGCCTGGGGCGGACGGCCGTCCGCCGGAAGTGTCCACTGCGAAGAGTCGGAGATATCGGTTCAAGTCCCGAGCGTGATATCTTGCAACTTTGCAGGTCTGTCGTGGAACGGTACTGTAGTCACGATGCTCGTATGCGTGGTTACATACATATGCTTCAGATGACGATTGGTCCCACTGCAGTGACTGCGTGCGATTTAAAAGTTGAAAGGAGTCTGGAAGTGCCGCACTGGTAAGTAGCAGGACCGTTGGAGCTCCTCCGATGTCTAATTAATGCCCATCTACGACGTGAGAACGGGGTCGTTGGACAACAAGTATCTATGGTGCGTGTAGCGATTTAAGCCAAGCTCGAGACCGGTGAGAGACGACAGCGTATCATGAGCAAACTTGTAGCTCGAAGCCGTCATCGTCATCGGACTGCGCCGAAAGCGCCGAATTGACGAACCCTCCAAGGGATGAGATGAGGCTCGGCTTGCTGTCGTACGTGTCCCTCGAACGCGCCGGGTCGTCGGGGTCGAGTCTGACGACCATCTGGTTCGCGTCTTGCAGTTCGAGAAGGAAGCGGGAGATGAGGACCGCCGTGGTCTCGTACCCAGACTATGTACGGGATGAGGTCGCACCCCACCACCGCACCTACCCGAACGCGGTGGTGGGGTGCGACCTCATCCCGTACATAGTCTGGGTACGAGACCAGGACCGCCGTGAGACTATGGAAGGGGAACCGGGAATATGTCAGTGGGTAGTCTTCCTTGGGTCCCATAACAATGAGAAGCTTACGGGGCGGTGAACATGGTTAAATCGCTGAAGTCGCCGGTGCCCTCCGATGTGCCCGCCATCTGGAGGTATCGCGCTCAGTATGCATGTATGCATGGTACAGCGCGGCGAATGCGGCTTACCGCCGTGAGTGAGAAGACGAGGTGGAGGCCATTCAGGGTGAACAGGATTCTGGTGATTGAAGGATGGGCAGCGAGCCTGTCAGACAGTCAGATACCACATTGGGCCCATGCACGTACACGAAGTATATGTTGCCTGTGCACGACATAGTACGGTAGTTAGCCCCCAGGACGCATTTACCAACTTTGCGGAGAGACGTACCGCCGCGAAAGAGGACATCCGATAGCGAGAGACTCTTGGACTGTCGGATGTCCCGCAGGGCACCCCACCTACTAAGCTTCGTCCAAGTGATGTAGATGAGAAGAATGTCGGCAGCGATGAGCGGCGCTCGCGAGACGATGACAACTATCATGATGCGCAGTGGGTGAGCATGCATCATCGCATACGAATTCTGGCGGACCTACGCCTTGTGCAGAGTCAAAACCAATGATAAATGGGTTGAGCCTGGTATATTTCCGAGAGGACACCGGCACAATATGCGAGGTGGATACGGACTTCAAAGCCTCAAGTTCTTTCCGGGCGTAGCCTATCACGGCAGATGAGCTCTCAGGGCACTCAGTAAGCATTCCAGACATCTAGTCCGTTTGTATGAAGAGGAGGCGGCATCGCTGGCGCGGGACCGGATCAGTACGTTACAGACACCACGGATCATGTATGTAACGACATCAAGCTTCACGGACCGGACACGCAGTACTAGAAACATGTCTGTCATCAGCATCACGAAACACGACTGGGACAGAGACGGCCTACGTACCTGCACCCCAAGTTGGAGGTTCGTGCCTGTGCGCGATCATGTCAGCATCTCGACGGGACGCATAGCGTAGTATGGCTGCATCACTCACACTGCGAGTTGATCTCGGGGTTCCACTTGATGAACTGCGCGAGGGTGATGCCGAACTTGGTGTCGATCACGCCGCAGTTGTCGCCGGAGGCGACGGTGTAGTACGCCTTGCAGCCTTGGCCCGGGGTGAGCGTCCCGGAACCCGTCGGTGCTGCAGCCGACGTGGTCGTGGTGGTCGTGGTGGGTCCGGATGCGGCTGGTGGAGAAAGTACGTGAGTAAGTATGTGAGAAGTCAGGCTGAGACACGTCGGCAGATGAACGAGGAACTCACGTCCGGCGACGCAGTAGAGCACTCCCGCGACGATGTTCGAGCCTGCAGTGCACAGAGGTCAGGGGGATGATCCTGTGGCAGGGAGACCATGGACGGTACGGACAGGCGCTGTTGATTTCCGGGTTCCAGGCTTGGATCTGCGTGAACGTGATGCTGAACTGCGACTCAATGGCCGGACAAGAGTCACCGCGTCTGAGACTATGCATCAGCTCACGTCCTACCAGGGACAGTTACGTGCCCGCGAGACGTACTGGACCGCATAATAGGCGGTGCACCCTTGCGAGGGCGTTAGGGTTCCCGTTCCGATTGCAGCTACACGAGCATGATTGCATCAGCGCTCTATTCCACTCTACTTATAACCAAACGAGCTTGACTTACGTCCCGCAACACAGTACCCCAAACCAGGCTGGATGTTTGCGCCTAAAAGCGAGTCAGAACGCCCGCGGACATCGAAGTCAGACGATTCGCCTACAGTTGGAGTCGATCTCGATGTTCCACTCGCGGATCTGGTCGAACGTGATGCCGAACTGGTCCTCCATGACGGCGCAGGTGTCTCCCGATCTGCAGAATATTATGATGCTCAATGCGCGGGCTCGCTGTAGGAATAGGGCGCTTGACTTACTTCACGGTGTAGTACGTGTCGCATCCCGTGGTGCTGTAAGGACGTCCGTCAGGCTATGGCTATGGCTGGCTGAACTTTGAAGCGGAGGAAACTGTTTGCGTACATGGTACCAGGGGCGATCGGCGAGCTCGTGGGCGGCGGGCCGCTCACGCAGTATGCGAGCCCCAGAACGATGTTCGTGCCTGGTGGGATAGCCACAGTAAGATCATGCACAGTATTTGACGCAGCAATCACATAGACGTACACTGTGCGTTCCTATGTCGGTCGTGTTCGTATCAATACCCATGCGGCTTCTGGGCAACGAAAGCTATGTACGTACACCTCGGGGTTCCATGTTCGGAAGTCGGAGAGCGAGATCGAGAACATCGTCTCGATCACCGTGCAGGTGTCGCCCGACCTGTTACAACCTCGTCAGCGACGCAGGGATGACTGTGCGCACTGGGACGCCGCGCTTACTTGATTGTATAGTACGCTAAGAGGGGACACTGCGTCAGATGATGGTTCGTCTCTATTGAGACTCAGACCACTCACTCGTGCATCCCTCCGTGATTGTGCCGTTAGCGACATTGGTAGGTGCAGGTGCGGCGGAAGTCGTCGTTGTGGTCGTCGTTGTGGGACCACTAGGCGAAGTTGTGGGAGGGAGCGTGATGGTCGGCGTATACGAGACGTAGGGGCCAAAAACGCAATACGACAGGCCGACCTGTCCGAAGTTGTGAGTGAGTGCTATGTCAGTATCCCGAAGGTCGAGGCTTACCTGAATGTTGGCGCAATTCGCATCGATCTACATGCAGATCGAGTAAGAATCGCAGCGCAGGGTGCGGAGTGCGAAACGACATCACCTCAGGATTCCACGCGCGGAACTCCTCGTCCCGGAGCGAGAAGACCGTCTCGATGGCAAGACACGTATCGCCTGGGCAGATAGCAATCAGACGCACTCAGTGGCGACTGCTGCAGAGGGCGACTCACCAGGTTGCACTGTGTAATCTGTCGGGGAGGTTAGCATGCTATCGATCGCCAAAAAGCAGTTCGAACGCGCTTACATTGCAAACAGGAGTCCTCGCCGACCGTTCCCGGAGCAATCGTCGGTGCAGGGGGCGCCGTGGAGGGGTATGACTGCTGTGGGCTCGCAGTGACCGGGGTGACGGTCATGTTCCCTGACGCGATGATCGAGCCTGTTCCGACAGGGAAATCGCCATCTATCGTGACGGGTACCAAGTTAGCTGACGATCTGTGTAGGAAAGTATGGCTAAGTACCGACGACGGAGATGAGGCTGGCGCCGGTCGTGGTCACCGTGAACGCCGATGTCGAGGTCGTATCTGTGAGACATATGTGAGAAGTCGAGCGTGCGATCACGCAGAAGTTCAATCTGGGAGCTTACTGCCAAAGACGGCCACGCAGTACTCGAAGCCGGCGAGGAGGTTGCTACACTGGAGTGTGGAGGTGAGGAGTTTCAACCTCAGCTGGACTTGATAATAAGGACGAAGGGCAGGGACGTACATCAGAGTTGACGTTCGGGTTGAGCTACCGACCGTGGTTGTTAACGAGCAAGTGGACAAAGAGGGAAGGATGGCATACCGCGTAGAATGTGTCATTTGTGATCTGGAAGATTTGAAGGATCTGTTGAGAGTCTCTATTAGTTATCGCACGTCCCCGAAGGTATTGTGAGCGCAGTTACCTGGGGGCAGGTATCTGCCAGTGTACGCCGCCAGTCAGCAATGTCAGGACATCAGTATCGACATAACCACGCGAACCTCCAGTTACGGCTTCGTACCACATCCCACAGATAGAACGATCCGACCCAGGCGCGATAGGTCCGGTGGGTATGCTATCGACGCGCTCGAATCAACAGGGCTCACACTGATGTCAGGAACTGTCACTCACGCAAGTGCAGTAGGCGTGCCTAGATGAGCCCATGATGTGGCGTTCAGTGATTCGTACATATGTGCATAAGCTTATACCCCGCACCTGAGATGGGCGGAAGCGTGGTCGAAGGCTGATACCCGCCTCCCGGAGGTCCGACGCAGATGCCTTTGCCGACCTGGGTGTCGATGTTCGTGCAGTAACTGTTGATCTGCCTGACAGGTGGTACGTGCCGGTGAGACAGGCTCTCGGCAGGAGAGAGACTTGACTCACGGGTTCCAAGCGAGAAGCTGGCTCCACAGGATACCGTTTGCTTGGTATATGCCGACGCATGTATCGCTGGACTTGACGGTGTACAGGGGGCACGACCCGGACAGGCAGATCTTGCCGCCAGCAGCGGGCAGCTTCGTGCAGGGCATGTCGAGGCCGTTGATGGCTATGAGCTGGTCGTATGAGAGGCTGTTCGCGGATGCGATGGACGTGCATGTGTCCCCGGACTGGGCGAAGACTATAAGTTCGGCGTAGTGGGAATCTGGAGAAGAACCGACCTTGACCGTGTACGTGCCATACACGCAGCTGTCCGCAGAGGCAGGTGTGAGAGTGGGCGAACTATGAACAGCGGGTCAGTCAAGGCAAGCCGGAGTCTTGATTGGACCTACGCAGTGACGTTGTAGGAGGTTCCGTTAGTTGCGGAGGGACTGTCACTGTTGAACAAGAGCCCAGCGAGTATCGTGTTGTTGAACGACTTCCCGCACGTCGACTGTACGGTCATCCAGTCTGACACACTATGGAATTGCGTTGAGAAGCCGCGACATGATGACGTAATAGACCAGCTCACAAGCTCGCATCCCACCCGAAGGGACTGGACATCTGGACATTGAGGGCGTCGAGGGTGCAATTCTGACAAAGTTGCGCCGGCGGCTCGTCTGTGATGGACGTGTCCGAGGTTGAAGGGGAGCTCTGGAATCGCGGCGTTGAGTCCATCATATCAGGATATAGAGAACAGCAGGGGTCGCAAAGCAGACAAGATGCGAGGTATGGCGAGTAACGACGGATATGTGCCCTGCCGAGTACCTGGCGCGGTGACTCTGTGTCTTAGACCTTGGATTGCTATGCGCCGTACTGGCCTCAACCTGAGGTATACCCATACACCCGAGTCCGTGACTGTATGAGCCGCATGCGCAGGCTCGAGGTCAGGGTCACATCGCGGCGTAGTAGCGCCCTGTGCCGTTCTCGATATGACGAAAACGAAACTCGAAGCTGTACCTGAGCGATGTTCACACAGTAGTCTGAACCTTGCGTTATGCAGGACTGAAAAGACATCGTGAAGTCAGCTCCAACGTCTGAACTCTATGACGGTCGGCTTACAAGATTCCAGATGTAGGCAAGATATTGAAAGCTGGAAGTTGTACGAGTTAGCCTGCGGCAGATAGAAATGAGGACGTACTCACGGAAAAGAGGCAACATAGCTGGTGTCGCCAAGGATGTAGGGCCAACCAGGACAGGCGGCATCGACTTTGGCTGCGGTAGACACGAGCGAGTTGTAACACGTAGCAGAGCAGAGGGTATTGAGATCGGCAGCGGTGAGATTGGAGATGGGCGCCGCAGAGCTCGGAACGGCGAAGAGTATGGTGTTTGGACACTGCACCGCCGAAGCGAGAGCATCCGCGCACGAAGATGAACTTGGGAGGGGGTAGATATCAGACGCATCTGCGAAAACGGCAAAGGTAGCCTGGCTCTGCGCTGCTACCAGCCCCACACGGCTCAGGAGTAGGATGGGTAGGAGTGCGTACGCCATCATTGCGCGGGGGCAAATGCTGAGCACCATCGCGGTGAGCACGACTTGGATGGCAATCTCTAGTAGGACGTGCCCCAGGAACACGACACTCCTTATGAGTACCCGGATCCTCAATCAGACGGCATCGCGACCTAAGCTGGAGCGCCTCGCAGTGCAGAGCGCCCCCACACGCATCACGGAGGTACAGGAACATGCGAGCGCGATGGCGGAGTAATTGAAAGAAGGACTTCAAACGAACCTCCTCAGCGCGACCACGGGCGTCTATGTGCATTGCTGGCACAGCTGACCGGGACTTTGTAAGTACGTACGTACACCTCAACCACCATCCACTCTCCCGCCGCCCGCCGCCCGCTGCGCCGTGCGCCCAACAGAAGTTTCACCTACTTACTCCATACTCTGATAGTCGTTCTACAGAGATGGCCCTTGAAAAGACCGCCCACCGAAGCCCTGTTAGCACACGCCTACGTTCAGCCCGACGCTTCCCGTGGAGATGGCCCTTGTACTGGACGCCTCTGGACGCCTGTCGAAGTCAAGTAACCATGTGCACAGGTCGATGCCATTTTATGCACCGCGCTCAGCAATCAGTCTAGCTCAAACTCCGTCCCTGCTTGCCGTACATACTAGTACCGTGACGCCGCCGTTCTTCGGACTCACCGGAAAGAGGGCCCGCGCGACGGACTAGCCGGAGGACCCATGTACGGTTCTTCACTCAATACAGACCATCAACCTTCCGGAACACTCTTCCTTTGCACGGCGCGAATCAGACCAGCCTCCGACAGCGCCGTATTGTCCTGAGATGTCTTAAAGCTGCTGACCATATGCATGGGGATCGAGGACTTTTCGCATATCTCAGCTGCTCCAGCAGCGGAGACCCACCATGGCACGTAAACGTCTCACTCTAGTTAGAGTCCTCATCTCTCTCGTCCTCCCAGTTATCTTTCTGGTGGCTCTCTTCGCTGACACCGCAGAAGCCGTCAAATCCGAGTATCGCAGCCCCGCTGCTCGCCGCTTCCAGCGTCGCCTGGAGCTGGCTAAACGCAAAGAGCATGCTTCGCAGCGCACTCGTTCCTCTCCGATCCCTCGGTCACCCAGACCCCCGCGATCAGTCTTTCCCTCGTCCTCTCTCCTCGACGTGAAGGCTTCCTTTGGTCACGGCAATCATACTCGCAAGTTCAGTGCTCGGCAACTCGACAATGAATCGTGCAATAATATCACCATCACCCCTCCGGGCTTTGACGGGAGCTGTTCCATCACTCAGCCTTGTCCTAACGGTGCATGCTGGTAATTGTCAACTGCCCCCCTCACATGTTTTCGGGCATTCTCTGACGATCATCGTCTCGTTCAACAGCGGCTCGTCCGGTTTCTGCGGTTACGGTGCGTACTTCCAGCATTCCTAGAGCTTCCTAGACTAGGTTTATCAATTGTTCTTCATCCGTCTAGGCGGCGAGTTTTGCGGCGATGGTTGCACTAGCAACTGCAACGCAGTCGCCGAATGCGGCCCCAATTCAGCTCCTGGACACGAGAACTGCCCTCTGAATGTGTGCTGCAGCAAGTTCGGCTTCGTACGTACAGCCAGTATGGTCTGCAGTGGCTTCAATCATCTGACCTCCCTGCATCCGTGTTCAGTGCGGTTCAACGGATGACTTCTGCGGCGCAAACTGCGTCGGAGACCATTGCGGCTCGCCATCGATACCGACCGATGTCAACTCGGCCGTCACATCCAGGTTGATTGGTTATTACGAGGTGCGTGCTAGCTACTTTCGCGTTGGTGAGCGGCAGAAGCTGACATTGTGATCAGGGATGGTACGTCGCTCCGATGTCGGCCGCAAATTTGACGGGAGCTGGCCTGACGTGACATGATTCGCAGGGCATCGGCGCGGCCGTGCGATCAGTGGTATCCTGACAACATTCCGTCAGCTGGCTACACGCATCTGAATTACGCTTTCGCGTCAATCGACCCGGTGAGTTCCTGGATCGACTAGAGCTCGTCGGGCGTAACGCTCACGCGGAAAGCGCCATAGACGACATTCGCGGTGGTACCGGCCTCCGCCTCCGATGTTCCGCAATACAAGGCGTTCACCAACCTCAAGCAGTCGAACCCGAACTTGAAGACGTACATTTCCGTCGGCGGCTGGTCTTTCAACGACCCTCCGACGCAACATGTCTTCAGCGATATGTCGTCGACTGACGCGAACCGACAAGCATTCGCGAACTCGCTCGTGAAGTACGTCCGCTGCCTAGGCCTTGCCTCACATACTAAATCCTATCTCCAGCTTCATGGTTACCTACGGGTTCGACGGAGTGGATATGTACGTCCCTGCACCCTCTTGAATACCTTCTAGCGCTGACCCACATCCCTCAGCGACTGGGAATATCCCGGTCAGTTGGCACCTCGCCGCGAGTGAGAGACAAGGTTGCTGATATAGCATCATCTCCCAGTTGCCTGCGAACGTGGTGGTGTACCTGAAGACACGGCAAACATGGTCGCGATGTTTAAGACCCTGCGGGATACTGTGCGTACCACACATCGTATCAACAGTCTCCTCTCTCTCACATCCTCCCGTAGTTCTCAGCCTCCGGTCACACGTTCGGGCTCACCTTCACGGCGCCGTCGTCGTACTGGTACCTGCAACACTTCGACCTCCTCGGACTCCTCTCCTACGCGGACTGGGTGAACCTCATGACCTACGACCTGCACGGCGTATGGGACGCGAAGGACGTCTTCATCGGCAACATCGTGCAGGCGCACACCAACCTGACCGAGATCGAGCAGAGCGTCCAGCTGCTGCAGCGCGTCGGCGTCCCCCTCGACCGCATCGTCCTCGGACTCGGCTTCTATGGACGCTCATTCCAGCTCACCGATCCGTCGTGCTCGACACCAGGATGTGCATTCAACGGCCCGGCTCCCGGAGGACGTGAGCGTCGCATCGCGATCCTTCTGCGTACATATTCACTCATCGCCCTTTAATGGCCAGCGTGCACTGCCGCTGATGGCACCCTCAGCTTCTCGGAGATTCAGAATATTCTGTTGACGAACAGCCTGTCTCCCGTCTACGACAAGACCGCGCAGGTCAAGTACCTTGTCTACGATACGGTACGTCTTGAGTTCGTCACCTGTCTCGAGTCGCACTGACACCATACTGTGTATAAGAACGACTGGGTCAGTTATGACGACAAGGACACGTTCACTGCCAAGATCGACTGGGCAAAGGGAGCGGGCCTCGGTCAGTCATATGCTCTTACGTCACGAGGGGCTTGGTGTTGACACCCGACCAGGAGGATTGATGGTCTGGTCTGCTGATCAGGACGACTTCAAGTGAGTCCGTTAACCACCTATCCAGTCACCTCATGCTGATGCCAGTGTTTGCAGCGCAACGGTCCGTGCCGAGGCATGGTCTGGTCTAGCTGAGATGTCGCTAACTTACCGTATTGACAGGCTCTCTCTGCTGTGCTAGGGCAGAATGCGACCGGTGCGTGTAGAGTATATTCGTCCTGAGAGGGCGCGAAGTCGCTCATAGCTCGTGCTTGCAGACATCATCCCAAAGTCGCATGACCTGAACTCCAAGGACGGGAAGCAGTGTGTCCAACCAGGATGCGGACAGACGTGCCCTTCGGGATACGTGCAGATGACCGGTGCGTTGTGTCTTCCCGTCCGATCAGTTTGCCAGTGTGTCCTGACTTGTGTACGCAGATGTTACTGATGGAAAGTTGGGTGAGTTTCGGCCGACGGTCAGCATGAGTATAAGGACCTTGACTTATGTTCCTGTGTGTAGCTGACCCCACGACGGGCTGTGCGAAGGGCTCTGGGAACCCCGTTTGTTGTCCTGTCGAGTGAGCATACCTGCGTCCTCGCTTTTGCAAGTCGCATTTCCTCACTCTCACGTAGCCAAGTGCCGCAAAACTGCCAGTGGCGGGGAACGGGTGGGTGGTCTGTGCTCCTATGCTCTGACGCTTGAGCTTACGCCGCCTTGCAGCCCCGGTCTGCAACGGAGTCTGTGAACGTATGTGTCTGGGTGTATGCGACGTTTCTTCGGTGCTATACCTGATCACATCATCGTAGCGGGTGAGATCACGCTAGCGACCGACTCCTGTAAGTGTTTTCCGCGTCAATTCGTAAGGTACAGAGCAATGGCTGACTTATCTTCGATTCAATTCAGGGGGAACGGGGAAGAGGTGCTCGTCCGGACACAAGGTGTTCTGTTGCCAGTCGGGTCTCACGGCTGACCAGATCTCGCGTGCGACCAATTGTCAATGGTGAGTTCTGCACGTCTTTCTTGCCATCGATCGCGCGGCTGACTCTCTCCATAGGTGTACGTAGTCCCTCTTCTTTCGCGAGATCCTCGGCTGATAGTTTGCCTGCGCGAGGTAGACGGCAAGCAGTCGCATAAGTGAGTTATCAGCTGATCGAGTGGGTTTCATCAGGCACTGACGTTCGCTTCACGCGTATAGCTGCAACGACAATGTACGTATCTTTTCCTGGAGATTCTGCGTGTTACTGACATGGAAACGAAGGTCTGCCCTCCCGGGACGTTCACCAAGGACAGAGACTGTACGAGAGTTGCCTGTGTCTGCTGGTATGGTAGCCTGGTCACTGACAGCTACGGGCAGATTATGGGGACACGAACATTTTCCACGCTTGCTTCATGCAAGAGAAGAGTCTATGCTGGTAGATCGCCCATTATGAGGAATGCGGATGCTCACGCTGACAGTGTGTCATATCCTGTAGCGACCCGCCGGACGGTGCCACTACGACCTCTCCGTTCGATGTCGTACGTGCATCGCGCCTGCGTTAGGATGCCTCACCCGTGGCTGACTCTCCTTTACAATGCAGGACGATCTCTTCCCCAACCCGCCGTCAGATGGAGACCTGAGCTGGGATCTTCAAGACGACCCCATCGACGAGAATGCGCCCAACGGAGGTGCCGACGCCAATGACAACTCGTTCGGCCTGATTGCCATGGATGTAGGTTCTTCCTCACTATGCACGTAGTCATCCTCAACATTTCTTCAGGGTCCCTCGAACCTCCTCTCATCCGTGGCGCCGGCGAGCGATTGGATAGTCGTCGGGTGCACAGGAGAGACGACTGGTATTCAGAACGTCATCGCGTTCTGCAGGAAGAGCGAGAACGACAAATCTTCGGGGTGCTCCGCAGTGTTCGAGGGCGGTGCGCAGAACACGTAGGTCACCCTCAGATATATATGCCCATCGCCTTGCTGACTGTGATGACAGTATCGTCAAGCTTCCCTCTGGCTGCGGCGGACCTTATGCACGATTACACAGCCTGGAAGTGAACAGCTCGCTCGTCGTCCCGAGCTCGCATGCCTCCCTCAAGCCTGCGTCAAACCCGGTCTACGACCTCCAGTTTGACTTCGAGTTCGGTCGCATGTACGTGTTGCTTCATCCGCGCCTGAGGCGACGTCATGAGAACTTGTATCTTCAGGTCCGAGACACGGGCGGCGTCCGACGGTTCGGTCCTGCTTCGGGTAGATGCTACCACTCTCCCTGGCTACTGGGCCGAAATTGACACGGCAGGTGAGTCTTGGCGTTATGCGAATCATTTCGTATGGTCGCGAATTATGGGTATCTTGTAGATCCCAACTCGCCTGCTCGTCGAGAGCTCGAGGAACGTTGGTTTGGTGCATTCGGGGACTGGCTCTCTCGCCTCAACAAGGTCAAGTCAAACACGAAGGCCGACCTCGGCATGTCGAAGTCGTTCCAGTCCGTCCTCTACTCGGCAAGTCAGTCGTGCTCTAGCGATGACGGCACCACGACCTTCGCTTCCTCGATGTCGTTGACGGCTCAAGGCAGCGCTGACTACAACGTCGAGTACGGTATGTTGTCGCCACAGGCTCGCGATTTCTTGATGAATTGCTGCTCAACCTCCAACCTCACCCTTCCCTCATTGCAGGGTTCTATCTCGAAGGGACCATATTCCCTCCCGGGATCAATCAGGCATACGTCTACGTCTCCTCGCACGGTTCGGCTACCGTAGGACTGCAGCTGACGGGACGGGCGTCAGCAAGTTACAATAGCGGGAAGATCCCGATCATTCCGCCGGTGTACTGGCCTGGTGTGAGTCAACTACGTACCTACGCCGACATCGTTCAAGTAACTGATTGTTTATGTTAGCTCTCATATCCTGGCATTGGTGAGTCCTTGGGATGAGCACGTGTAGCAGCTGATTGACAAAGGCTGCCTGGCATAGTATCCATCGGGCCGTCCCTGAATATCTGTGAGCGCAAATCTCTCCACTTATCTCGACATGCACTCATGACTGGCTAGATGGGCAACTCCAAGGATCGCTCACCCTCTCCGGTGATATCGGCGCAACCGTAACATATCCTCTCCCGGAATCGTACGTATTTCGATCATTGTGTGGATGCTCGTCTCACCAAGTATATCAGACATGTGTCACTCGGGATAACTGGTAGCGACCCCAATCAGTTTGACGAGGCTGTGGATGCGGATGTCAGCACCATCCCCGCAAGTAAGCCATGTCGTGGAAGAAACGATCCTCGCTCTGATCATCCCCTCAGCATTCAACGTCGCGCCTACATTTGACGTTTCCCTCGGCGGTTCGCTCAGGTGACGTTCAGTCGCACGCATTCTTGACGTGTCCACTGACCTGGAATATATCCAGTGTACATGCTATCCCTGAAGCCTCGCTCGTCTTCGACCTACTTCCGAACACCATCGTGCATGTCAACGCTCGGGGTAATGAGCATCATGTTTTATACCTCATAGGTCCGGGCTGATTGCATGCTTCACCTCAGCTTACATTTCTTTGGACGGGTCGGTCACTGCCTCGTTTGACGCGGACCTCTCCGGAGTTGAAGCAAGCGTAGTTGCGGGGATTGATGCTACTGCTGTGAGTTGACAACTTGTCATTGTGCCTGCATATTTGGCTCTGACTCTCCGAAAGGGCGTCGAAGCATCCGCGGGCTCCAAGTACACTCTGGGTCCCTTCTCCCTCTACCACACCTCCCTTACACTCTATCAGTCAGTATCCTCCCTGACCGTCTTCGTTCCTTCCTTTGTTGACAACGGTATAGGCAAACTTTGACCTTCGGAGGGAGCGAGCGGCGCAGCGTGCCGTCATATCTGCATGACTACATCGAGAGCGGCATTTTCGCCGGCTCTTCCGAGTATGACAGCTTGCACAGGAATACGTCTTTGGACCCCTACACGTCCTACACTTTCCATGGACACACACTCGACAGGCGCAGTATTATCAGCGGCACGCTGACATGTCCGAAGACTGTTGATGGTGACGGATCAGCGTCCTGCGACCAGCAACTCGCCGACGATGACGTAGCGGATGCTGACCCCGACGATACGACCGATGAGCTCTTCCGACGCTCCTCCGATATTGAAGGTCTCCTGGAGCCACGAACGCGTGAGTATAGTCCCAAGTTTCCATCCGTATAGACTTTGACAAACGGCGATTGTAGTGGAGAAGCGTGTCAAGGTCATTAATTGCCCAGGGTAAGTTGGGTTCAGTCGGTATGCCAGCAGCCCACAGCTCACCGCGAGCCCTCCAGTCCAAGCCTTACGCCGCCGAGTACGTTGCGCGACCATCGTGATCACCGTCAGGATGGTCATGTTCACGTCGCTTCCACATGTTACAGACTACAAAGGGACTACCATCTCCGGCTACTGGCACTTCGCTCAACCGTTCAAGTGAGTTCCAAGCACAGCTGCTTTGAGTATATCGCTCTTACCACTTCGCGAAATACAGCCCAACTAGTTTCGCTGCAACCAGTACGTATGCGTCTGTCCCCTCAGTAAGGCTGTTTGACCTCAACTCCCATGATCCCCAGACGCCGGTAAGAATGTTCCGGTGAGTTGAACCGGCTAGTTGTGCAGGAAGTGCCGTCTCACTGTCTTCGTGTCACACAGGGAGCGAAATGGGCTAGGGAACACGTCTATGAGGTATT
Source organism: Polyporus arcularius HHB13444 (assembly GCA_004369055.1). Classification (NCBI taxonomy): domain Eukaryota; kingdom Fungi; phylum Basidiomycota; class Agaricomycetes; order Polyporales; family Polyporaceae; genus Polyporus; species Polyporus arcularius. The sequence goes on along the minus strand of ML211020.1, from coordinate 11,108 downwards.
GCCTAAACCCTATCTGTAGTAATACTCGTACTAACAGATGTCTTTGTAGGTCCAGGCAAGTGATTGAGCAGTGTATGGCATATGCGGAGTCAACGGTGACTGAGCGCGATCGTTCAACCCCAGCTTTTGACCCAGTTCATGAGCGTAAGTGTCGGGCAGTCTCTGCTCTCTGTTAAGCCTCATGCTCACCACTATGTAACAGGACGTAATTGCGCAGAACTTCGCCAATAACGCAGACTTCTGCACGTGGATCAAGACCTTCGTGTTCAAGAGCGTGCAATTTGGGCCGAACACCAAGTTCCAGCTGTCAGCTCTCCTTTCTGCGACAGAACCCAAGGGAACGGAAATGATGCCAGGTGTGTCGAGAGCATGATCATGGCCGTCTCCCCTAGAGATCATCACTCATGCGTGTTCATTTCTCTAGCATTGTTTGCAGATTCAAACTCAGCAAAGTGAGTACGCTTATCATTCCGATAGCGAACCGCTCTCACCGTTCTACAGGCAGGCAGTATGTGTCGCGATGTCTGCCGATTTGCGTGCTAGCTGTTCGCTGAATCCCGACTTTGCAGTTCATTTCTGGGAAGCGAAAGTTCAGAAAGCGTAGTACGCTCCAGAACGCGGACCCCGGAAACGTTCTATACCTCCTGCGTGCAGCAGCGCACTCCGTCGACTACATGAATAGCAATGACATCCAGAAGGAATTCCAACGTGTCGCCCGGCTGGTGAGTTATATTCCCGCCTAGGCAATACAGCAACTGAGTCAGCTTTTAGGTCGAGCAGCGGTGGATTGACTTCTTCAAACTGTACAATACCGTGCAGGGAACCAACTACGATGTCAGCACGGCCTATCAGTAAGTATCATATACCGGGCAGCGTGATGTGGATATTGACCGGAACTTTTTCAGGACTTGGCTCAAGGTGTGTACCCGTTGCCAGTTCTTGTATCGCAAAGTATCCACCAACATGTCTTGCCGTTTACAGGGAATTCTAGGTATGCCTTGTCAGCCCATGGCCACGATTCGTGCGATTGACTCACATATACGCAGCCAACTACGGACCGAACGCGAACAGCTTCTTCAATGATGCAGTGAGCGTATTGTCCAGTCAAATAGCCGCGAATCAAGGTTCTGTTGTGGTCGGAGTACCCAAGGACGTGAGTATACTGGTCGCTGTAGGGAGGTTCTGGCAGGCATTGACAGTACTTCATCTGCTTCCTCAGTGCTCCAGCACGAAGGGTCCATTCACGCAAGCTGATCTCGACATTCTTGAGCGGTCCCTCCCCACGGGCGGAATCACCTGGACTTACCCGTAGTGGTCAGCTTGGACCTTCGAGACACGTCGCGCAGAGGGCGGCGCAGAGAGACATCGAATGCTTATTGCAGTATTGTACTTGCACGTTCGCGTTCGGAGCCTTGGTTGGATGATGGATGATACTTGCTCCTCTGGGAGGCCTCAATTTCGACGTCAACGCGCTCCCGGCAAAATGCGCGACCTCAGTCGACTCTGAATCATGCCTGTCTCGCAAGCTATTTATATATGCGACTGTGCTTCATCGGAGCATCCTATTTAGTTATGTAAGCGTATCCTGATCGTCTCTTGCATGCGTTCGGATCAGAGGCTGAAGTTCGAACTTGCTCTTGACCATATCCACCTCGTGTGAGGGCAGGAGACACGTACACCACGCTTCCGGGTACCATAGCTGCCCACTAGCAGGCCTAGGTCGCACCAAGGAAACCATGTCAGAAGGCACCGATGGGGAAGCTATGGCAGCCCGGCTCGCTCAAGAGCTAAACGATGCAGCGGCAAGCGGCAAGCCCAGCAAGGTGTGTTCGCTTTCCATGTGCATACTAGTACTGATGTTGGTTGATCCGTACATAGGATATCTCGGAATTGCTCACTCGCATCATAAACGAGCTCGTGTGGACCGCTGCGCTCTCTCAGACAGAGGTGAGATAGCTTGCAATGTCGACTTATCGCCGCATCGTTGTCAATAACACTCCTCTCTCTAGAGCGGGCAGGCACTTGAATTGGCCATCCGTACTTGCACGACATCTCCCGAGCGCAGCGGCGATACGGAGCTAAGAGCCTTCGCCATGAGTGTTCTACACTCTCTTTCAGACCAGCTTCGCGAGGCGGACATCCGGGAAACCGAGGCTCGCTGGTGGCATACCGAACCTGTGCCTGAGGACGCGGTCGAACGCATCACGCTCGAGTTCCGCGACACCACCGCCGAACACAAGGCCTGGCCCGTGACGGAGGTCTGGCCGTCCGAGCTTGTGGAATGCGCGCCATCCGAAGCATTCGAGCGTGTGGCCCAACGCTTCCGGGTCCGTGCAAATTGGCAACATCGCCACCCCTTCATGCCCTCCCTGAAGTTCGATGTTGTGCTCAAGACGGGCACCGTCTCTCTGGACTCGCTCGGCGCGCGACCTATCGCAGACGTACTGGAGGATCTGGCCGAAGGACGCGTCGTACCGTATGTGCGCAACGACGAGGACAACAAGAGCGTCTCCTCCCAAACACCGGCGCGGTACTTCAAGCTCTGGGAGCGCACGCTACCTTCATGGTGCAAGACGCCAGACCACTGGATCGAGCCGACTCCCCCGCCTGGGTTCATCGAGAATCCGGAGACAGCTCCAGTACTCCGGGAGCAGTACTACAAGAGGATCCCAACCCTGCACGTACCGGGCAGTGGCCTCCACATCGTGCCGTCTGCGACGAGGCCGGACATAATCTCGCGTGAGCTCTTCATCCCAGTCGAAGATTTGGCCCCGAATATCACGCGCGTATGCGCTCTTGACCGCGAGGCGGACCTTGTCCCGCACGACGCGCATCTCGTCCCGGGCAAGGATATCACTCTCGACGAAGCGCGTGCGCTGCTCGGGCGCGTCGTCCAGTCGTCGATGGAGCCACGGCCGGACCCTGCCTCGCCGCCGCTCGGGAAGCGCAGGAAGGTGAACAAGTACGCGGCTCAGAAGCTTGGGCTTGCGTGGGGGCTGGAGACCGGCTCGTATGGGAAGCCCGCATGGCTGCTTTGCGTGGAGTTCCACGGTATGAACAGCGAGTATGCGCTCGACTTGTCGGGCGAGAAGCGGCAGTACGAGGACGTTCGATCGTCAGTTGCTGTCAGAACCGTCGCATGCGCCTGGGTCGGTGCGGCGGTCTTCCCGGCGGATAAGAAGGCGGTGAAAGGCGCCGCGGAGAAGAAGGTGGAGCAGGATGCTGGTACCGTATCGGGGCGGGCACTTCCAGGGGTGGCATCCGAGAAACGAGTCCTGTCCTACGACGACTGGTACAAGAAGACGAAGAACTTGATTCGCGCACTCAACAAGAAAGCGCCGCTGGTAGAGGTACGCACTTTCGCCATAAGTATTGCACTGTGTCACGGCGAATATTGACGCCGCTATCGAACCAGGTTGGTGCAGACGGCGCATTCGTAGGAGGCGACCTCGGCACTTCAAAGGGCGAGGATGACGAGTTCGAAGCTGAGATAACTGGCGCAAAACCCGGCGTCTGGCTGGCATCCGTGAGTCCTGCGGAACCTGTGGAGGGTGACGAGGATGGGATGGGAGATGAGCCCAAGCTCATCCGCTTTGTCTGGGTGCGCGACGGCACGGTGAACTACGATGCACTCCCTTCGCGCGCCAGTGTCCAAGCTCCGCCTGCGGACCCTGCGGCGAACTGGGAAGTCGTAGCATCGTTCAGTGTCGACTCTGGCACGATATGCCTATTCTCGAAGCACGCTCTCGAATCGATATTGGCCACAGGGACGGACCGCGAGGCAATGCTTGAGGCCTTCATCGACGACGACGAGGGCACTAACGTCTTCGTGCCGAGCGGCATAGTGTGTGAGTCCTCATCTCTCTCTGTGCGGCGGCGTCTCGTACCTAAATCTTGTTGTGCAGTGAGCGGCAACGACGGAGGCTACGAGGTCAAAGCTCGGCGGGACACGGAGGGACGAATCGTCGAGCTCAATCTGCGCACATGTAGCATCGCAGACATTGCCAGGTTCTGAGACAACGCTGCGTTGGCGGTTTGCGTGGCTTGAGATCTGTATGGAAATGCTCATGTATTAGGTACTTATCGACGGCGGTCCAGAAGGACGCCACTTCTCGATCAAATGTGATAAAGGCGTCGTACATGAAGAGAACTGCGGGCAGAGCAGTGAGCGTGAGGTTGACAAGGTCGAACTCGCGGTTGGGTGGACGCACTCGAGGCGGCGGCGACGCAGTAGCTGCTCTTGAAGCTGTTTGGGCGGTATCAGCAAGTGTGATCTGTGACTCGGAGCTTGCCCGAAGCTTCATAGGGACGTACAGGGTGTCGAACAAGACCACAGTCGCCTCTGCATCTGTGGCGGAGGACATACTGTCAAAGGAGGACGCTCGCGTTTCGGACAACCGGGAATATCGCAACGACACCCGTAGCGCGACGAGGTTTTATATCATACACGGCGATGTGATCAACATACCTGCGCTGACCGTGTCACGTCACCGGAACGATTCGACGACACCTAATTCAGCCACATCGTCCGGATTGGAAGAGTCGTGGAATTGAAGGCAGCGCAGATGAATGCAAAGCCTGACATATGCTTGAATCGAAGGACCTTGTGTACGGAACCGCGTTGTGGTTCAGAAGCAAGGGACGCACCCGCATGCTGTGCCACAGTGACCAATCTGGAGGACTTCCCAATGTTCAGCCATGAATGCACGACGCTTGCTCGGAAGACCGATACGTACGAGTAGTGAAAGAGTCCCTCGCGTTCGACGTGCACTGGACCGCTGTGCTATCAGAGGCGACTGATACGAAAAGCCGGGGAAGGTGAGTATATTGAAGAGTACAGGTCGCTTCTTCAAAGTAATATGCGCGCAGCCTGACGGGTGGAATGTGGTGCCGTGGGCAGGGACCTACTACGGCAGTGGCAATCAAGGGCGGTAAGGGGCCGTGAATCGTTGGCAGACGAGTCACGTTAATCCATGCCGAAAATACTTAGTCTCCCCGAACGCCCGCGCACTCTGGCAGCCACCATCCGAACGCTACTGAGGAACCAGAAATTGACTGTCGTGGCAAGGGAGAGGGCTGGAGAGGGGCGCACAACGAGCAGGACCTGTGCCGGCGGTGAGGTGAGGACAAATCAGAGACCGACGCACAGAAGTAGAGAGCGGGCAAGCATGGGATCGGCACGAACTGGGGAGCGTGCGCGGGCCCTCCCGCAGTCCGAAGGGAGTGTGAGATGTGCTGGGACTCCCTCCCGAGCACCTGAGCGAACTTCCACTGCTGGACGATGTTTGTGTTCGGCGCGAGATGGCTTCATGGTGGCCATGAGCGACGTTCATGCATTGGACGCGCTTAAGGGACATAAGGGACAGAAGCCCGCGTGAGAACTTGCTTTAGAGGTAGATAACGAGCTTGCGGTGGACGAAAGTCGTTGCGTTTGCCCCAGTATTGTCATAAGCACCTCCGTCGCTGAACGGGGCTGCATGTCAGCGACTGCTGCTCCTCACGCTTGGACGCGAATCTTCCACGGGAGGATCTGGGACAATCCCCATGCCGCTTCAGCGTGATGCCATATTCCAGTGCTGGCTCAAGCGCATCGGAGTCAAGACTATTCGAGACGGCCTGGCGTGAGCCGGAGGAGACCGCAAACGTGACAGAGTGTCCCGTTACCGACCGTTCTACGGACCTTCCTGTGTATATGAGATAACAGTTCAGATGAGCTTAGAGAATAGGCTACTGCCATTAACGTACCTGAGCGCTGCTGGTTGCCTACATCAGTGGGAGCAGTGACCAGGAGGACAAGAGCAACCCTGGCAGAGAGCCCGGGTGCTCTTGCCGTCGCCGTAATGACGGCAATAGAAATACTTACATGGCCGCCTGGCGTAATGGCAACGCGTCTGACTACGAATCAGGAGATTGCAGGTTCGACCCCTGCGGTGGTCATTCTACCATGACGAACATTTTTCTTCCAGACCTTGCAGAGCGCTTGCAAAGAACGGTCGAATGAATCCACAGTCCATCGCAGTTCTCTGCTTCACTCCATACATATCTTCTCTCAACCCGAGACCATGGCGCAAGTCCTGCCCAAGAAGAATGAGGATTATGGTACGAAGGAATACTGGTGAGGGTTTCACTGAAATGTGGGATGTTGGGGAGAATACCGAACGTGCTGACTTCAGATCTTCAGGGACCAGCGATACACCCAGTAAAGCACTTCCCTCTCGACTGGCTTAGCGTAGTTCCTCAACCGTTGTCGCCGCTCAGGGAATCTGAAGACTCTTCGTTTGATTGGTTCAAGTCCTACGGGGACATGGCGGATATCATGCGCGAGCTCATCCCGGACAAGTCATCAAGGATCCTGATGCTAGGATGCGGAAACTCTACGCTATCGCAGGACGTATGGCCCCGCCGCACCGACCATCCGCTCATTTATCACCGCTGAGAGATTTACAGATGTACGCTGACGGCTACAAGAACATCGTGAACACTGACGTGAGTGACACTCGCTGATTCCCTGCGTCACGGTCCTTGCTCACACCATGGTCTGATGTTCAGTATTCTGGCGTTCTCATCGAGAAGATGCGCCACAAGTATGAGCAGACTGCGCCGGAGATGGAGTGTAAGATCGTGGGCACGACCGTCGAGTACGCTTTTCCTGACCGTCGGTCTGCGCAGGGCACGAGATGGACATACGCGATCTTAAGTTCGAGGCCGATTCCTTCGACGTCGCGATAGACAAAGGCATGTCTCACGCTTGTGTGCGGCTAGTACGCAGGCTGACCGGCATATAATAGGAACGATGGACGCGATGATGACTGCCAAAGCCGACGTTTGGGTAAGCCTCGAATGGCCGCGTTTAGTCCCGCTTCTGACGACGTGCCAATCATTGCCAGGATCCACCAGAAGAAGTGGTACAAAATTGCAATCGCGAAGTCGACGAAGTCTTACGGTCCGTCAATACGCTGCGAGTCACGCCCTGATGCATTGAGCTCAACCTTGTCGCCGACTGCTGCAGGGTACTTCGACCAGGTGGCATCTTCATCTACCTCACCTTTGGCCAACCACACTTCCGCCGCCGGTACCTCGACCGCCCGAACACGACCCTTGAAATCCGAAAGCTGGGCGAAGCATTCCATTACTACCTCTATATCGTCAGGACATGAGCAGAATTCGGAAGCGCGAACGAAAGCAAGTATTAGATCAATGTAGCATACAGGACAACATAACAAGCCGAACAGATCTCAGCGATCAGCAAGCGCGCCAGCGTGGGCGGAGTCTGCAGTGAGCAACCACACGATATCGGTTTTCGTGACCATTCCCATGAGCTTGCCTTCCTGCGAAAAGAGTATATGGCGCAGGTTCTGCATAGATGATTGAGTTCGCGGGGATGATAAAAGGGTTTGCGACGATGCGTACCAGCTTCTGGAACATATTCACGACTAGTTCTAGCGGCACGTCTTTCCTGAGCTGAAGCACGGCCTCCTCGAGCAGATGAGACAGGTTCACTATCTCCCTACCGCCCTCGTCAGCCCGGCTCGGCGGCAAGAACGTGCACTTGCGATCCATGGCGCTGTCCTCCGCAAGCAGCCCTTCTGCGCACTCTCGTCAGCACATCCGTCTCTGTCGAAAAAAAAACATCCGCCAACGCTCACCTATACACGCCCGCAACTTGTCCCGCATCACGATGCCCAAGAGCTGCTCCCCATACACCACCGGAAACCCTCTGAACGAATGCCTCCGCACGAGCTCGTCGAGCTCCCTGACAATGCACCCCTGCCCGTCCTCGCTGATAACCACAAGGCTCCCTGCGGACTTCATGACATGGGCAGCGGTCTGGCCCTTGTCGCGGAAGTCGCGCGCGGGCAGCCACGGGTACTGGTGCATCGCGATCCAGATGGAGTATATGCCGTCCTTCCCGAAAGCGTCCGCGACCCACTTGGACACCATGACGGAGATCATGATGGGGAGGACGTGCGAGAGCGCGCCTGTGAGCTGCGGATGGGAGGAGCATCAGTGCTGGGGTATAATCGGTGGGATGCAGCGTAAGAGCGTACCTCGAAGAGGATCACGACGATGGAGACTGTTCCGCAGGACGTTGTCAGCGAGGCGGCAGGAATCGTAAACCGTGACAATCACCTGTCATGCGGGTCACCCCGCCCAACATCGCGGACGCACCCACAACAGCGTAGAAACCCGGCGATATGCATCGTACCGTCGGGTCCGGGGGACAGGACGAGAAAATCCACGCTTGTGGGTACGTTCGGTACAAGCCCTGTCTGCAAGCATCGTCAGGAGCGTTCAAGCGCAGGCGAGACGGGCACGGACGTGATCAGTCCAACAGCGCGTCCTATGCAAGCACCAATGGCGATGGTCGGGAGAAATATACCAGCAGGAATCTACGTAATCGATCAGGTCTGCAGGCCGCATGGATAGAGTCGGTGCGTACCATCATGCCAAAGGTCCACGCTGTGAACCCGATCTTCGCCATGGCAGTGAGGATGAGGAGGAAGACGTTCGCCCAGACGGCTGTCGGACTGTCGTGGGTCAGTCAGCACAGCCCAGATGCTGCAAGACACGTTTGTCAACGCACTTGCAGAGCCCGTGATAGTCAGGCTTGCTCGGGTCACACTCTTGGAAGAGATTCGCAACAAGTTCCGACGACTGCACCCTGAGGAACACAACCTGAGCCAAGCGTCAGTACTGTCGCGACAATTTACAGGGACGTTCTTTCGTACCAGGTAGCTGACGGCAGCTGTGATGGCAGTGAAGCCGACGACTTCGACGATGGGCCACTCGTGCAGGACACTGTGTCTCCTGTATGCGGCCACGGCGGCGTTCAGCTTGATCAGTAGGGAGCCAAGGAGTCCCTAGAGGTCGAGCCGTCAACAACGCGGTATGGGCCCTGAGGCAGCACATACGCACCCCGAGAACAGACAGGAACACCCAAGGTATCTAGGCATATACGCACTCAGCTACCTCCCGTCACGCACTATCCACGTATCAAACGCACCAGCTCGAACGCTCGCCACGTCGAGGCCGACTCGGACACCTGGAACAGCACCAGCTTCGACGTCCCAAAGGGGTCGATGTACTGCAGCGAGACAGCGGCGATGACGGACGTCACGAAACCCCGCCACATGACATCGCTATCGTTCGAGAACGTGTCGAGCTCCTCCAGGCCGAAGAGCACGCCGCCCAGAGGACTACCGAAGGCGACGGACACCCCGGCAGCCGCGGCCGCGGCCAGTAGCTTGCGTTTGCGCGCTGGACACCATCAGCACTGGGCAGACGGGGACAAGGGCGCAGAGCTCACCTTCATTCTGCCGGTACTGCTTGAACACGCGGGAGAGGAGGAACGCCCAACAGCAGGCGACATGGACGAGCGGGCCTTCCTTGCCGAGGGACAAGCCGGATGCTACAGCGAGCGCGAGACCGAGAGCCTTAATGAGGAGCACCCAGGGGCCAAGGAAAGCGTCAAGAACATATCCACTCAGAATCTAGCAGGCGGGTCGTGACTCGTGAGCACAGAAGCAGCGCTTCACGACGCAGCCTCGTACGTACCGCCTTGATTTCTGGGACTGTATGCGCGCCGACTTAGCTCCACCATCGCAGGAATGATGTGCAACACGTACTTCCTGTGTGGAATGCACTTTGACCTGCATGTTAGCATGGCAATTGGGCGGCACGGCGAAGGCTGCTCACTATGGAGCATATGTCAAGACCAGCACAGCGGAACTCCCTGCAAAGCCGATCTGCCCATAGTCGTGTGTGAGTGTGATGATGCGCATGGGGTGCATGGTGACCCTCTTACCGACAGAGCGATGTATATGGCGGCCTGGAGCAGCGACTGCCCGAATATACTGTTGACATGGAGGAATTCGCTCCAGCTCTGCCATTCATTGCAGATCTCTCCCGCTAAGGCGCGTTCGCGTCAAGACGAATAGAAAGAACATGTATCGAGGGTCGTACTCACGGTCGAGACCGCTACAACATGCGACTTGGTTGTAGAAGAACCCGTACGTGCAGCGGCCTTCTCGCAGGTCACCTAGCCTGACTGGCGAGTGCATACATGTTCAGAGGAGAAGAAAAATGCGGGGCGTACCACTTGACCAGCACATCTAGCCATGCTCCCAGCACTCCGACACCCACACCCGTCAAGATGATCACCAGCCACATCCCCGCCGAGTCCAACACCAGCGCAAGCAGTCCATGCAGGCCCCGCTGCGACCGCATAGCGCGCTTGCGTTCACGCTCCGCTGCCTCTTCGCGTAGCCAGTCGATAGTGCTTCCCTCTTCGTACGCGACTTGCTTCTCCAGGGATCGCGAGGAGAGTAGCGGGCCTGTCTCGGTGTCAATGAACTCGTATGCCTCTGCGTCGCGGACGTCGCGGCCTCCACCCTGGAACCAGGGCAGATGCGAGCCCCTGCCAACGTTCAAAGACGTTCAAGCGCAGTTACATGTTTGTGGGGGTCAGGACGCACGACATCTTGGCTTCTTGTATCTCGTTGGTCTAGAGCCGGATCTGCGGCGTCGTGGCGAATGGAAGCTCAAAGGACCCCTGGTAGTGAGCAGCCGCAGCGAGTGGGTAGCTCCCGGCTGTGTCGGATAGACCGGAGAGATAGCAGAAGGAGTAGCGATACTAGTGTAAGTATGGAGGAGGAGTAGCGACAGTGCGCACGAAGGTCGAGCGCAGTCCGCGAAAGTCGGACCGTGTATTACGGGCGTCAACGCCAATAGCTTCTGGATATAACATGAGCAAACACCTCCAACCTGTGAATTACACACACTTTACGCTTTCGCGCACTTGCATTCGGTCTACATACGAGGACAATGATAGTTGCATTACTACAACGTGTGGTACTATGACAGGAAGCACTCGTGATGAGTAGCTCAGGTGCTATAGGGTTAGGGTTAGAACCGCGCAGGAGCAAAAAAGAGCGGCCTGCCCAGCCCGAGGGCCGAAGCAGGACAGGGAAATATTGAGACGGTGCACAAGCCGAAGCCTGTACAAACCGCGAGGGCCCCCTGAGGACATGGTCGCCGTGCTATGAGAGGCCCCCACGGCCCACGGACCCTGGTACGTGAAGGGGTTCGTGCCATCAAGGTAAGTATGA